>JAODAL010030504.1:0-49863 GCA_025379985.1 Phyllomedusa bahiana
TTCGGAGGGCATTCCTAGAAGCAGGGGTGGGTTCTTTTAAGGGCATTGCCTAAAGCAGGGGTGGGTTTATGGGGGCATTGCCTGAAGCAGGCTGGGTTATTGGGGGGCATTGCCCAGAAGCAGGGGGGGTTATGGAGGGCTTTCCCAGAAGCAGGGCGGGTTCTTTGGGGGCATTGCCCAGAAGCGGGCTGGGGGCCTTTGGGGGGAATTGCCTAGAACAAGGCTTTTAAGGGGGGCATTGCCTAGAAGCAGGCGGGGTTTTGGGGGGCATGCCCAGAAGCAGGGCTGGGTTCTTTAGGGCATTCCTAGAAGCAGGGGTGGGTTCTTGAGGCATTGCCCGAAGCAGGGGTGGGTTCTTTGGGGGGCATTTCCTAGAAACAGGCTGGGTTCTGGAGGCATTGCCCAAAGCAGGGCGGGTTCATGGAGGGCTTGCCAGAAGCAGGGCTGGGTTCAGGATGGGGATTTCCGAAGCAGGGCTGGGGTTTATGGAGGGATTTCCCAAAGCAGGCGGGTTCTTGGGGGGGCATTGCCTAGAAGAGGGCGGGTTTTTTGGAGGCATTTCCCCAGAAGCGGGTGGGTTCTTAGGGCATTGCCCAAAGCAGGGTGGGGGTTTTTGGGGGACATTGCCCAGAAACAGGGCTGGGTTTAGGAGGGCATTGCCTGAAGGGGCTGGGGTTTAGGGGGGCATTGCCAGAACAGGGCTGGGTTCTTGGAGGAAAATTTCCTAGAAGCAGGGCTGGGTTCTTGGAGGGCATTTCCAAAAACAGGGTGGGGTTTTTTGGGGGCATTGCCTAGAGCCCGGGCTGGGTTCTTGGAGGGCTTGCCTAGAAGCAGGGCTGGGTTTTTGGGGGGGGCATTGCCTAGAACAGGGGTGGGTTCAGGGGGGCATTCCTAAAGCGGTGGGTTTTGAGGGCTTCCTGAAGCAAGGGGGGGGTTCTTGAGGGCCCTTGCCTAGAAGCGGGGTGGGTTCATTGAGGGGATTTTCCTAGAAGCAGGGCGGGTTTTTGGAGGGCATTGCCCAAACAGGGCTGGTTCTTGGGGGCATTGCCTAGAAACAGGGGGGGTTCTAGGGCATTGCCTAGAAGCGGGCTGGGTTCTGGAGGGCATTTCCTAGAAACAGGCTGGGTTCATGGGGGGGCTTTTCCTAGAAGCAGGGGGTTTTTGGGGGGCATTGCCTGAAGCAGGGCTTTTTGGGGACAATGGAAAAAGGGTTTCTTTGCCCGAAGCAGGGGGTGGGTTCTTGGACATTCCCAAACAGGGGGGTTCATGGAGGGGATTGCCAGAAGCAGGGCTGGGTTTTTGGAGGGGATTTCTAGAAGCAGGGCTGGGTTTTGGGGGGCATTCCCAAACAGGGGTGGGTTCGGGGTTGCCTAGAAGCGGGCTGGGGTTTTGGGGGGCTTTTCGAACAGGGCTGGGTTCTGAGGGGGATTGCCTAAACAGGGGTGGTTTTTTGGGGGGCTTTCCTAAAGCAGGGGTGGGGTTTTTTGGAGGGCATTGCCAAAGCGGGCTGGGTTTCTTTGGGGGGCATTGCAAAAAGCAGGGGTGGGTTTTTTGGAGGGATTGCCTAGAAGCAGGCTGGGTTCATGGAGGGCATTTCCAAAGCAGGGCTGGGGTTTTTGGGGGGATGCCAGAAGCAGGGCTGGGTCATGGAGGGGATTGCCAGAAGCAGGGCTGGGTTCTGGAGGGCATTGCCTAGAAAGGGCTGGGTTTTGGGGGGCATTGCCTAGAAGCATGGCGGGTTCATGAGGGGGATGCCTAGAAGCAGGGCTGGGTTTTTGGAGGGCATTGCCTAGAAGCAGGGCTGGGTTCATGGGGGGCATTGCCTAGGAAGCAGGGCTGGGTTCATGGGGGGGCATTGCCTAGAAGCAGGGCGGGTTCCTGGGGGCATTGCTAGAAAACAGGCTGGGGTTTATGGAGGGCATTGCCTAGAAGCAGGGCTGGGTTCATGGAGGACATTGCCTAGAAGCAGGGCTGGGTTCTTGGAGGCATTGCCTAGAAGCAGGGCTGGGTTCATGGAGGGCATTGCCTAGAAGCAGGGCTGGGTTCTTGGAGGGCATTGCCTAGAAGCAGGGCTGTGTTCATGGAGGCATTGCCTAGAAGCAGGGCTGGGTTCTTGCAGGGCATTGCCTAGAAGCAGGGCTGGGTTCTTGAAGGGCATTGCCTAGAAGCAGGGCTGGGTTCATGGAGGGCATTGCCTAGAAGCAGGGCTGGGTTCATGGAGGGCATTGCCTAGAAGCAGGGCTGGGTTCTTGGAGGGCATTGCCTAGAAGCAGGGCTGGGTTCATGGAGGGCATTGCCTAGAAGCAGGGCTGGGTTCATGGAGGGCATTGCCTAGAAGCAGGGCTGGGTTCATGGAGGGCATTGCCTAGAAGCAGGGCTGGGTTCATGGAATGGCAATGCTAGGAAGCAGGGCTGGGTTCTTGGAGGGCATTGCCTAGAAGAAGGGCTGGTTTCATGGAGGGAATGGCCTAGAATCAGGCTGGTTCATGGAGGGCATTTGCCTAGAAGCAGGGCTGGTTCATGAAGGGCATTGCCTAGAAGCAGGCTAGTTCATGGAGGGATTGCCTACAAGCAGGGCTGGTTCTTGGAGGCATTGCCTAGAAGCTGGCTGGTTTCAAAGGAGTGCGCCTTTGCCTAGAAGCAGGGCCTGGGTTCATGGAGGGCATTGCCTAGAAAGCAGGGCTGGGTTCATGGAGGACATTGCCTAGAGCAGGGCTGGGTTCACGGAGGCTTTGCCTAGAAGCAGGGCTGGGTTCACTGGAGGCATTGCCCTAGAAGCCGGGCTGGGTTTCTTGGAGGACATTGCCTAGATGCAGGTCTGGTTTCTGAGGGCATTGTCCTAAAGCAGGGCTGGTTCATGGAGGGCATTGCCTAGAAGCAGGGCTGGGTTCTTGGAGGGCATTTGCCTAAAGCAGGCTTGGGTTCTTGAGGGCATTTCCTAAAGCAGGGCTGGGTTCATTGCGGGCATTGCCTAGAAGTCAGGGCTGGGTCATGGAGGCATTCCCCAGAACAGGGCTGGTTTCTTGGAAGGCATTGCTAGAAGCAGGGCTGGTTCATGGAGGCTTGCCTAAAGCAGCGAATGGAGGCAATCTAGAAGCAGGCTGGGTCTTAGCATCCTAGTATCACGCCACTGGTCAGAGGCATTGCCTTAAAGAAGCAGGGGATGTACTTGAGGACATTGCCTAGAAACAGCGCTGGGTTCATGGAGGGCAATTGCCTAGAAGCAGGGCTGGGTTCTGGAGGGCATTGCCCCAGAAGCAGGGCTGGGTACATGGAGGCATTGCCTAGAAGCAGGGCTGGGTTCATGGAGGGCATTGCCTACAAGCAGGGCTGGGTTCATGGAGGGCATTGCCTAGAAAGCAGGGCTGGGTTCTGGAGGGCATTGCCTAGAAGCAGGGCTGGGTACATGGAGGGCATTGCCTAGAAGCAGGTCGGGTTCAGGGGGGCCATTGCCAGAAGCAGGGCTTGGGTTCTTTAGGGCATTGCCTTTGAAGCAGGGCTGGGCTTCTTGGGAAAGGGGATTGCCTAGAACCAGGCTGGCTTCTTGAAGGCATTGCCTAGAAGCAGGGCTGGGTTCTTGAAGGGCATTGCCAGAAGCAGGCTGGGTTCTTGGGGCATTGCCTAGAAGCAGGCTGGTTCTTGGGGGGCATTGGGCCTAGAAGCAGGGCTGGGTTCATGGAGGGCATTGCCTAGAAGCAGGGCTGGGTTCATGGAGGGCATTGCCTAGAAGCAGGGCTGGGTACCCTGGGGGCAATTGCCTAGAAGCAGGGCTGGGTTTCTTGGAGGGGATTGCCTAGAAGCAGGGCTGGGTTCTTGGAGGGCATTGCCTAAAGCAGGGCTGGGTTTTATGGAGGGCATTGCCTAGAAGCAGGGCTGGGGTTTATGGAGGGGCATTGCCTAGAAGCAGGGCTGGGTTCTTGGAGGGACATTGCCTAGAAGCAGGCTGGGTTCTTGGAGGGCATTGCCTAGAACAGGGCTGGGTTCATGGGGGCATTGCCTAGAAGCCCGGCTGGGTTCACGGAGGGCATTCCCCAGAAGCAGGGCTGGGTTCTTGGAGGGCATTTCCTAGAAAGCAGGGCTGGGTTCTTGAAGGGCATTGCCTAGAAGCAGGGCTGGGTTCATGGAGGTCATTGCCTAGAAGCAGGGCTGGGTTCATTGAGGGCATTGCCTAGAAGCAGGGCTGGGTTCATGGAGGGCATTGCCTAGAAGCAGGGCTGGGTTCTTGGAGGACATTGCCTAGAAGCAGGGCTGGGTCCTTGGAGGACATTGCCTAGAAGCAGGGGTTGGTTCATTGAGGGCTTTGCCTAGTAGAAGGGCTGGGTTCCTTGAGGGCATTGACTAGAAGCAGGGCTGGGTTCTTGGAGGGCATTGCCTAGAAGCAGGGCTGGGTTCATGGAGGGCATTGCCTAGAAGCAGGGCTGGGTTCTTGGAGGACATTGCCTAGAAGCAGGGCTGGGTTCTTGGAGGACATTGCCTAGAAGCAGGGCTGGGTTCATGGAGGGCATTGCCTAGAAGCAGGGCTGGGTTCTTGGAGGGCATTGCCTAGAAGCAGGGCTGGGTTCATGGAGGGCATTGCCTAGAAGCAGGGCTGGTTCTTGGAGGGCATTTTCCTAGAAGCAGGCTGGTTTTTGGAGGACATTGCCTAAGCAGGGCTCTGGTTCTTGGAAAAACATTGCCTAAGCAGGCTGGTTCTTGAGACATTGCCTAGAACAGGCTGGGTTATGGAGGCATTTTCCTAGGAAGCAGGGCTGGTTCATGGAGGCATTGCCCAAACAGGGCTGGGTTCTTGGAGGACATGCCTAGATGCAGGGGCGGTTTCCTTATGAGGCATTGCCTAGATGCAGGGCCGGGTTCTTGAGGGCATTTCCTAATGCAGGCTGGGGGTTCATAGGGCATTGCCTAAAGCAGGGCTGGGTCATGGAGGGCATTGCCTAGTAAGCAGGGCTGGGTTCATGGAGGCATTTGGGCCCAGAACAGGCCTGGGTCTGAAGGCATTTCCTAGAAAACAGTCTGGGTCTTGAAGGGCATTGCCTAGAAGCTGGGCTTTGGGTTCATTTAGGGGATTGCCTAAAGCAGGGCTGGGTTCATGGAGGGCATTGCCTAGAAGCGGGCTGGTTTCTTTGGGGGACATTTGCCTAGAAACCGGGGTGGGTTCTTGAGGGCATTGCCTAGAAGCAGGCTGGTTCATGGAAAGGGCATTGCCTAGAACAGGGCTGGTTTATGGAGGCATTTCCTAGAAGCAGGGCTGGTTTCTTTGAGTCATTGCCTAAAAAGCAGGCTGGGTTCATGGAGGACATTTCCTAGAAGCAGGGCGGGTTCTTGGAGGACATTGCTAGAAGCAGGGCTGGGGTTTTTGGAGGACATTGCCCAGAAGCGGCTGGGTTCATGGGGGGGGCATTTCCAGAAGCAGGGCTGGGTTTTTGGGGGCATTTGCCTAGAAGCAGGGCTGGGTTCTTGGGGGACATTACCTAAAGCAGGGCTGGGTTCTTGGAGGGGATTGCCAGAAGCAGGGGCTGGGGGTTTAGGAGGGGATTGACTAGAAGCACGGGTTCTGGAGGGGCATTGCCTAGAAGCGGGGGTGGGTTCTTGGGGCATTGCCTAGAAAGGGGGCTGGGGTTTTTGGGGGCATTGCCTAGAACGGGCTGGGTTTTTGGAGGGCATTGCCTAAAGCGGGCTGGGTTCTTGGGGGCATGCCCAAACAGGGGTGGGTTCATGGAGGGCATTGCCCAGAAGCGGGCTGGTTCTTGAGGGGATTGCCTAGAACAGGCTTGGTTCATGGAGGACATTGCCCAGAACAGGGGTGGGTTCTTGGAGGCTTGCCTAGAAACAGGGCTGGTTCTTGAGGGCATTGCCTAAAGCATGGCTGGGGGTTCATGGAGGGCTTGCCAGAACAGGGGGGTTTTTGGGGGATTGCCTAGAAAAGGGGTGGGTTCATGGAGGGCATTGCCTAAACAGGGCTGGGGGCATGGAGGGGCATTGCCTAAAGGGGGGGTTGGGTTTTGGAGGTTGGGGAGGGGGGTTCTGGGAGGACATTGCCTAGAAGCAGGTGGGTTTAGGGGGCTTTTCCAGAAGCAGGCGGGTTCATAGGGCATTGCCCAGAAGCAGGGCGGGGTTTATGGAGGGCATTGCCTAGAAGAGGCTGGGTTCTTTGGAGGCATTGCCCAGAACAGGGCTGGGTTCTTGGGGGACATTGCCTAAAGCAGGGCTGGGTTTTGGGGGGCATTCCTAAAGAAGGGGTGGGTTCTGGAGGGCATTGCTAAACAGGGCTGGGGTTTTTGAGGGCATTGCCTAGAAGCAGGGCTGGGGTTTTTGGAGGGCATTGCCTAGAGCAGGGGTGGGTTCTTGAGGGGATTGCCAGAAACAGGCTGGGTTCTTGGGGGGCATTGCCCAGAGCAGGGCTTGGGGGGTTTATGGAGGGCCTTGCCTAGAAGCAGGGCTGGGTTCATGGAGGGCATTGCCTAGAAGCAGAGCTGGGATGATGGGAAGGCAGTGGTAGGTACCGCCCAGGGCACAATGACGTATGGAACGGGCTCCTGACCTCTGGGGCCTTCACCTATCTCCGGGTTTCGGTTCAGCCTGTGTTTTACTTGGTTTCAAGAAGGGGTTTATGGCCCTAAAATGCGTTCTGCAAAACTTTCCATAAATCCGATATAGATTTCATATGTTTGAAGATTCAGGGTCTGTTCTCGCGGCAGCGTCTTGCAGAAGGTACCTGTGTTTAGAAGAACGCACTGATCGCCGCCTCCTTCTAGAGCGGGGGGGCACATTCACTTTCATTATCTCTGACCTCAATAAGCGGGAGGGAAGACGGCAGGGAATCATAGGTCTCCATGAGGGCTATGACTACTGTAATTGCAGGACATATTTGGGGGCGCACTGCAGAGCAATCACCCCCTGACCTCAGCCGCACGAGCCTCCCCTGCAGGAGCTCATTGCTTCGTGTAACTGGATTTCTAGTTATTTTTCTTGCGCTTTCTACATTTTGTCTCCTAAGGTGGCCTCCCAGCTAGCACCCTCGCTCCCCCCCCAAAACCCTCCCTTTAACTCGCTGCCGTCTTATCCACCTCCCCCGGGTATCCTCTCCTCTCCCCCCTGCCGATCCCTTCACTGGCTTCCCATTGCCCAGCGAATTCATTTCAAGCTACTAACCATGACCTACAAGGCTCTCCATGACCTCTCCCCTCCATACACCTCTGCCTTAATCTCTAAATACCTCCCCTCACGCAATCTCTGCTCCTCACAGGACCTTCTTCTCTGCTCTCATCTTATCACCTCCTCACACAACCGTCTCCAAGACTTCTCCCGTGCTTCCCCCACACTTTGGAACTCACTGCCTCAACACCTCAGTCTCTCCCCCTCTCTCACCGGCTTCAAACGTAACCTGAAAACCTACCTCTTCAGGATTGCCTATAACCAACAATAACCGTGTTGCACTCCTCCGCCCTTCAAACATGTCTGCCCCTCACCTTCTGTCTCTTCACCCCTTCCCTGTAGATTGTAAGCCCTCGCGGGCAGAGACCTCTCTCCCTCTGTACCAGTTGTTAGTCACTCATTGTCACTTGTTATTGTTTGACCAATGTTATTTATGTACCCGCCTGAAATGTACAGCGCCCTGGAATCAAGAGCGCTCCAAAATAAATGATAATAATAATAATAATAAGGTCTTGTTCAGTCCCTGATTCACTGCAGATTATATAAGGGAACCCAGCACTGACCCCCACATTATACAAGCAGTATGTCTTCTATGAATCCTGGAGGCCAGCCATGATAGCTGCTGCAGAGACTGCTCCATCTCCCCTTGGCACCTCGATCATTCCTACCTGTAGACCTAGTCTAGACCTGTATCTATAGACCTAGTCTAGACCTGTACCTATAGACCTAGTCTAGACCTGTATCTATAGACCTAGTCTAGACCTGTATCTATAGACCTAGTCTAGACCTGTACCTATAGACCTAGTCTAGACCTGTACCTATAGACCTAGTCTAGACCTGTACCTATAGACCTAGTCTAGACCTGTACCTATAGACCTAGTCTAGACCTGTAGCTATAGACCTAGTCTAGACCTGTAGCTATAGACCTAGTCTAGACCTGTAGCTATAGACCTAGTCTAGACCTGTAGCTATAGACCTAGTCTAGACCTGTAGCTATAGACCTAGTCTAGACCTGTAGCTATAGACCTAGTCTAGACCTGTACCTATAGACCTAGTCTAGACCTGTATCTTTAGCCCAAAGTCTAGACCTGTACTATAAGACCTAGTCTAAGCCCTGTAGCTTATAGACCTAGTCTAAAACTGTAGCTATAGACCCTAGTCTAGAACCGTGCTATAGAGACCTAGTCTAGGACCTGTAGTTTATAGACCTAGTCTAGCCCCTGTAGCTATAGACCTAGTCTAGACCTGTACCTATAGACCTAGTCTAGACCTGTATCTATAGACCTAGTCTAGACCTGTATCTTTAGACCTAGTCCAGGACCACTACATAAACTCTCCCTCTGCTGCTTCAGACTTTCCTACATGTGACGTTTCTACCATCATAACCTATGCCAGGAGCTGGAGAAATCCCCTAGGGGATAGGGTGGACCCGGTGCCCTTTGATCAGAAGACTTGTCAGGACTGAATTAGTGTTTAAAATGATTATCTTTATTCCAAAGCTGTAGGAGACTCAGGTTCTCACAGGGTTAAAAAAAAAGGCAAAATGTACAGGCTCCAGTACATCTCCCTCTTTTGGAGAGTCTGAAATCTATTTATCTGTTCTATAGGGACAGTATCTATGGGAGTGATTTTTAAAACAGAGAAGTCCTGGTTATGAGCTTCAGTGCAGTGTCGGGCTATGCTTTGCAATAGATCTCCTCTCTTAACACAAGCCCTGTGTTCGTTAAGCCGGATGTGTAGCGGACATGTAGTTCGACCCACATATTGAAGGGAGCAAATACATTCTATAACATATATAACGTATGCACTTTTGCAGTTAAGGGCGGATTTTATGGGGTAAACTTTTTTAGTAACAGTGGATATGATGTGATCGGTTGACTTAATATACAACCCCTACAGTTGGTAGTACCACATTGGGAACTCCCCGGTTGTATCTCGGGAGTCGAAATATTTTGAAAAGTATTTTTTATCTGGCTTGGAGCTATCAAGCCTTTGATATTGGGTGGTCTTTTGAAAATTATATTGGGTTTGTTGGGCAAGAGAGGACCCAAATTTGGGTCTTGTGTTACCAGATCTGATTTAGACTTATCTGGTTTTGTCTTTTTTGTAAGTAAACAATCATCCTGAGTGAGTGATTTGGTGAGTGATTTGCTTCTGTCTATTGCATCATTTAGAAGTGGAGTGGGACAGTGTTTTTCCACAAACCTTTCCTTCAAAAAGGAAGCTTGTCTATTGAAATCGAAATCATCAGAACAATTTTTCCTAATCCTTAAGAATTGCCCGTAGGGAACATTAATTAACCACGGTTTATAGTGGGCACTACGAAAATCAATGTAGGTGTTGTCAACCTTTTTAAAAAAAAGTTTCCGTGTTAAAATTATTATTTTTCACTGAAATTAATAAGTCTAAAAATTCTAATTTCTGTGTATTAACATTAGCTGTGAGACTTATTCCCCATGTATTATGGTTGATATATTCAAAAAAATTATCTATGGCATCTTCCGGTCCTGACCAAATAATGAACAAGTCATCAATGTAACGCTTGTACATAAAGATATATTCTGAATAGTGTGGATACTGGTAAATGTATTTATCTTCAAAATGACCCATAAAAATATTTGCAAACGCCGGCGCGACTCTTGTCCCCATAGCGGTTCCTTTAATTTGTTTGTATATAGTGTCATTGTACGTGAAACAATTGTTTTCTAAGATTAGTCTTAAACCATTGATAAGAAATTCTTTTTTAGGTGTTGAAATCAGGTGGTCACTATCTAAGGTCTTTCTTACACACTCTAGACCTAAATGATGTTGGATGTTCGAATATAATACTGCCACGTCCGCTGTCATAAATATATAGTTTGGATTATACTGTGTTTCTTTCAGAAGCTGTATCAAATGGCTGGAATCTTTTAAGTAACTAATCAATTGGGGTACATATGGCTGGAGGTGCTAGTCGATGTCATGCGACAGCTGGCTGGTGACTGAATTGATCCCAGATATAATCGGGCGGCCAGGTGGATTGGTCAAACTTTTGTTTACTTTAGGTAAAAAGTAGAAGAATGGACGATTTGGTTGTGCAATGAAAATGAACTGCTTTTCTTTTTTGTTTATAATATTATCATCGGAAAGATCTTTTTGCATAGCAGGAAAAGGGTCAGTGGAAAGTTCCTCATAATAGGATTGGTCATTCAGAATTTTTAACGCTTCATTGTGATACTGACTGTAATCAAGAATCACGGTACCTCCTCCCTTATCCGCTGGGCGGATGACAATAGACCGATTATTCTGTAAAGTTGTTAAGGCTCTCCTTTCTTTTTCATTTAAATTAGATTTTTTTTGTATGGGTTTAATATTAGATAATTCGGTGGCTGCTAGATCTTGAAAAGTTCTTATGAGATGGCCCTGGTAATGGACTGGGTAGAATTTTGACTTTAAGGTCTATTTTTGAAACCATTGTATCTGTAGTGGGTGTATATGGATGTATTGCAAAATGGCGAGCTAACGTTAGTTTTTGGATCAATTGGTGGAGATCGGAAAATAATTCAAAATGATTAACGTGATTGTTGGTGGGACAAAAGAAAAGGCCACGGCTGAGAACTTCAATTTCATGCTTATCTGGAGTGTAGCGTGACAAGTTAAAAATACCTAGTGTATGAATGTTGGACGTAGTGGGTGAACTATTTAATTTATTGAATGGGACCGGCCTTTTTTTCCGCTTGGCCCCCGCCCTGCAGCCTCTGTAGTTCTTTTTGTCTTTGCACCTATACACGGTTTCGATTTTGTTGAGGTTTGTGGTCGAAGTTCTAAAAAAGGAGCAGAATTGGTATTTGTTTTTGTGGAATCTGTAAGTAGACTAAGGCTAGTGTCCATGTCAATAAGATCTATTGAAGTATTAGAGGTATCATGTATTGTGATCTGGGATAATGCAATTTGGGAAATTGAAGGTGATTCATCAATTCTATTAGAAGTATGTTCTCTTTTCAATTGGTCAAATTTTTCTCGAATTTTTTGGCTAACTGCTAAGAAATGGGGGAAAGGTTTCCTATATTGTTTATAGGTTCTGAAATAAAAGAATCACTTTTGTGTTTTTTTTTCAATATTTACAGGAGGGTGCAGATCAGTAGCTATAAATTTTGAAAAAATTTTTTGAATTGTGACATTGTGGAAACTGATAAAGAGTTGAGATCTTTAATGACAGGAAGATCTTTGGGAGAACAAGGACTGATTGTTTTGATTGGATTAAGATGTTGTACAGAATTAATGACAGGGATTATATTTGAAGAATTATTGTGTTTAGGTCTGGCTTCTAGCTCACTCAGTAGCGATGAATTGTTTGTGCCCATATCAGAACACTCTTGTATTCAACTGCAAGATTCAGATATTGATGGAGTAGGTAACACTTTTTCAGTTGTTGAGGAGATGGTCAGAGACTTAGTAACGCCTTGTTTATTATTTGTTTTGGATAGATCTGTTATTGAGGAGGTGGCTAAAGACTTAGGCCCTAACCACGGCCAAATCGCGCCTAGTTTATTAACATGGGCGTGTGGAGAACGCTCCTGTCAATTCTTGACAGGGAGTGCTTTGCGCGGCGGCCACGGCGCGGTTTGCCCCCTGCTATTAATTTGCATGAGGGCAAACCCTTGGCGCAAGCCGCGCCCCTAACCACGCCCCCACCCGGGCCGAGACCACGCCTACCTCCCAAGCTGCGAACCCGCCTCAGGAGACGCGAGTTTGCGGCGGGGGTAGGAGGAGGTTTGGCCGCCAAACCCGCCGTGTGATCAGGGCCTTAATGGTATCTTGTTTATTATTTGTTTTAAACGAAGGTGGGTGTTTGGAACTTTTGTCATGTTTGTCTCTATTTAGCTTTCCTTTTTTCTTAATAAACAATGTGTTCTCAAATTTTTGCACCTCTGTAGTTACTCTATTATTTAATTTATAGTAGTCCTTATGTGTGTCAAATTTTTGTTAAATCTTTAAGGATAATCTCGATTTCACATATTGTGTTTTCAACTAAATGATTACGCTTATCCATTAATAGATTCATCAAACTTCTTGAGCAGTTAGTTACTATATCATCCCAACTCTGCACGAACATAGGATCGCCAGAGAAGGCCCTGCAAACGATTTAGAGTGTTGTGCCTCAGATTGCAGCACAACCAATCCAGGTGAGTGGGCAATCCTCAGCATATTTTTCTATCACTGGATGGTTTTACACTATTGTGCGCCCCCTCCTGTCTTTTTCTTTTCTTCTACTATGCCAGGAGCTGCTGGTGACCTCCTCGATGATCACTCTCCTGAGTACACGCATCCTGTGCTATATACACATAGTCTACTTATGGCATAGTTGCCAACTTTTGAAATTGAAAAAGCAGGAGATTGAAGAGGGCGGCGCGCTCAGCGTGCCGTGGCAAAAATTTGCATGGACACGCCCATTTTGTCGGTGTGCCATGCCCCTTCAAAAAGCCACACCCCACTCCACCTAACTGCATAACGGCTTTGGAAGAAAGCCAGGTAGATGCCCTTATAGCCAGGTAGTAGCCCCCCCATAACCAGGTAGTGCCCCTTGTAGCCAGGTAGATGCCCCCTCTGTAGCCAGGTAAAGCCAAATTTGTAGCCAGGTAGATGCCCCCCTTTGTCAGGCCAGGTAGATGCCCCCTTTGTCAGGCCAGGTGGATGGCCCCTTTGTCAGGCCAGGTAGATGCCCCCTTTGTCAGGCCAGGTAGATGCCCCCTTTGTTAGCCAGGTAGATGCCCCCATTGTTAGCCAGGTAGTGCCCCCCCATTGTAGCCAGGTAATGCCCCCTCTGTTGCCAGGTAGACCCCCCCCCATTGTAGCCAGGTAGTGCCGCCTCTGTTGCCAAGTAGACCCCCCCCCATTGTAGCCAGGTAGACCCCCCCATTGTAGCCAGGTAGTGCCCCCTCTGTTGCCAGTTAGACCTGCCCATTGTAGGCTGGTAGTGCCCCCTCTGTTGCCTGGTAGACTCGCCCATTGTAGCCAGGTAGACCCCCCATTGTAGCCAGGTAGACCCCCCATGTAGCCAGGTAGTGCCCCCTCTGTTGCCAGGTAGACCCCCCAGTGTTGCCAGGTCGTGCCCCCTCTGTTGGCAGGTAGGTGCCCCGAGTGTAGCCAGGTAGAGGCCGCTCTGTTGGCTGGTAGTGGCCCCTCTGTTGCCAGGTAGACCCCCCCCCCCCATTGTAGCCAGGTAGAGCCCCCCTATAACTAATAAAAATAAAATAATAAAATAATAAGAGGGCGGGGGGGGGGACCCCAATAGCGGGAGAGTTGGCATGTATGACTTATGGTATATGGCTGACTTGGCAACTACGGATTCTCTGGGAGCCAAAACTCAAACTCAAGGGTCAAGCTGAGCAATCTGTGAGGGGGGGGGGGTCACAGACCGAGCCTTGGGTGAGGCAGGAGGACTTTGCACCATCTTCAGGTTCGTTTCCATGAGGCTTGTGCTTTCCACCAAGTTCTTCTGAGCAGTTTGAAGACTGAAGGTGGCCACATAGTGAGAGATCTGCATGAGGAGTCTCCATTCATCATCAGGGGATAAAGCCTCCTCCAACAACTTTCTATAAATCAACAGTTCAAAGAAGAATGAGAAACTTTGTAAAGAATCTGATTAGAGGAAAATGCTTCCTTTTCTTCTCAGTCATCATTAACCACTTAGAGGTTCTATCCTGGAGAGGAGGTCCTTGAAGCACGCATCTTCAGGTGTCACAGATGTAGCCCAGACCTAAGGTCCTCGCCTCCTGCTCATGCATCTTCAGGTGTCACAGATGTAGCCCAGACCTAAGGTCCTCGCCTCCTGCTCATGCATCTTCAGGTGTCACAGATGTAGCCCAGACCTAAGGTCCTCGCCTCCTGCTCATGCATCTTCAGGTGTCACAGATGTAGCCCAGACCTAAGGTCCTCGCCTCCTGCTCATGCATCTTCAGGTGTCACAGATGTAGCCCAGACCTAAGGTCCTCACCTCCTGCTCATGCATTTTCAAGTGTCACAGATGTAGCCCAGACCTAAGGTCCTCGCCTCCTGCTCACACATCTTCAGGTGTCACAGATGTAGCCCAGACCTAAGGTCCTCGCCTCCTGCTCATGCATCTTCAGGTGTCACAGATGTAGCCCAGACCTAAGGTCCTCGCCTCCTGCTCACACATCTTCAGGTGTCACAGATGTAGCCCAGACCTAAGGTCCTCGCCTCCTACTCATGCATCTTCAGGTGTCACAGATGTAGCCCAGACCTAAGGTCCTCGCCTCCTGCTCATGCATCTTCAGGTGTCACAGATGTAGCCCAGACCTAAGGTCCTCGCCTCCTGCTCATGCATCTTCAGGTGTCACAGATGTAGCCCAGACCTAAGGACCTTGACTCCTGCTCAGACATCTTCAGGAGTCACAGATGAAGCCCAGACCTAAGGTCCTTGTCTCCTGCTCACACATCTTCAGGTGTCACAGATGTAACCCAGACCTAAGGTCCTCGCCTCCTGCTCATGCATTTTCAAGTGTCACAGATGTAGCCCAGACCTAAGGTCCTTGCCGCCTGCTCACGCATCTTCAGGGGTCACAGATGTAGCCCAAACCTAAGGTCCACGTCTCCTGCTCACGCATCTTCTGGTGTCACAGATGTCGCCCAGACCTAAGTTCCTTGCCTCCTGCTCATGCATATTCAAGTGTCACAGGTGTAACCCAGACCTAAGGTCCTCGCCTCCTGCTCACGCATCTTCAGGTGTCACAGATGGATTGTGTTAGTAGTGTGCTGCTGCTGATATTGGATTGTGCTAGTAGTGTGCTGCTGCTGATATTGGATTGTGCTAGTAGTGTGCTGCTGATATTGGATTGTGCTAGTAGTTTGCTGCTGATATTGGGTTGTGCTAGTAGTGTGCTGCTGATATTGGGTTGTGCTAGTAGAGCTGCTGATATTGGATCATGCTAGTAGTGTGCTGCTGATATTGGATCATGCTAGTAGTGTGCTGCTGCTGATACTGGATTGTGCTAGTAGTGTGCTGCTGCTGATACTGGATTGTGCTAGTAGTGTGCTGCTGATACTGGATTGTGCTAGTAGTGTGCTGCTGCTGTTTTTGGATTGTGCTAGTAGTTTGCTGCTGCTGATATTGGATTGTGCTAGTAGTGTGCTGCTGATATTGGATTGTGGGAATTCAATGAAAAATATAGTTCCCGGCGCTCATCTATTTTTTTTTTTTTTTAATTAACAAATTTAACTTTATTTGAAGGATCAAATGCAGGTACAGAAATGTGTACATGTCAAGCTTGGGGTCACGTCACCTTACAATCCCACGCAAACAGTGACGTTTTAAAACAATTGCTATTACATGTTCCAGAAAGGGGCCTCATCTATTTAAACCCAAGTGACCGAGATTTAAAAAAAGAATTTAATAAAAAAACATTTATAAAAAAGGTTGTAAACCCTTGGAAAACATAAAAAATAAAAACACTCTCCCCGTTTCCCCCGGGAACCGGCGCTACCTCGGGAATTGTGATTACAGAAAATCCGGGAGAAGCATTTTTTAAAAAAATTCCGCACTTCTCTTGGGGTGGCAACCCCAATGAATGTACGACGGGAACAGCCATGTTAGCCTAGGGAGAAAAAAACCAATCGCGGGGTCTAGAAATTTCCATCATTTAAACAACGCATGGTTTAACACATGACTCCCTTCCCCCCAACCTCGGGGAGCGACCGCACTCCCTATTTGTTACCCCGAGCAGGGGGAAAACACCACAAAAAAGACGCACAGTAGCCCGAAAAATTTAAAACCCACGCGATCGCTAAAAAGGGCGGTTAATGGATATAAAAACAAAAAGCGCCCAATAGCGCATCTCCCAATGTATATAAATGAAAATCCACACCCAAACCCAAGTTTGGCTAACTTAGGAGGGCTCGTCCATGGGACCAATATCATCACGGGCCGCTCTCCATTAATCTCTTTTGGAAAGAAACTCGATAAAAAGTCGGCTCCTCCCTGACTGTTGGGGAGAACGTACCACTCTTTGTAAACCAACGCCCATATGTTTAAAAAGGAATTGCTAACATCGTTTGTTATTTTCTCTCCATAGGCAAACAGGGCTGCCCTTCGCTCACACCCCTTTTGCCGGCTCTGCCCCCCAAATGAAAGTCGGAATTTTTTTAAAATGATTTTTTTTCCCGGGGCATTTTCTGTAATCACAACCCTGAGGTGCGCCGTTCCGGGCGAAAAACCGTCGGAGTATTTTAAATTTTTTATTTTTTTGCCAAGTGTTACCTCTTAGAGCTTTTTTATTTTTAAACATTTTTTTTTTAAACTCCTCGATCACGGGATTTTAAATAGATGACGCCGGAACTTTTTTTTTTTTGAGTTCCTATTGCTATACCCCCCTGCCACATTTTTTGGGGTTTTTGGAGACGGGTTCCACGGCTGCCGCGACGACCTAAATTGTGTCCTGCACGGGGGCTTATAATTTTTGGCTTCAATTAGTCGCACAACCCCACTGGGTGATTTTAAAAACCTATTATGTTTTTCACCATACCGTTTTTGACATACCACTATAAGGCCCCCCCGTGGTTTTCTTTCCTTTCTTCACTGATATTGATCGTGCTATATTGTCTGCTAACTGAATTGCTAGTATGGGCTGCTATTTGGATCTTTAAAGTATGCGCTGATACGGTTTGTAGTAGTGTGCGCTGATACTATTGTGCTAGTAGTGTCCTGATCTGGATTGGGGGCAGTATTTTGGGCTGCTATATTGGGTTGTGCTATGTGTGCTGCGATATTGATCATTAAGTAGTTGCGCTGAACTGGATTGTGCTAGTAGTGTGCTCTGATATTGGATCATGCTATAGTGTGTGCTGATAGTGGATCAGCTATAGTGTGCTGCTGAAAACTGGTTTTGTGCATAGTGTGCTGTTGAAGGGATCATGCTAGTATGTGCTGCTTACATTTGCATAGTGTGCTGCTGATATTGGATTGTGCAGTATGTGCGCTGAATTGATCGGCTATTTGCTCTCTGAACTGGATTCTAGTAATCTGCTGATAGGTTGTGCTATAGTTGCTGCGAAAAGGATGTGCAGTGTGTCTGCTAATTGGATCATGCTAGTAGTTGCGCTGATATTGGATCATGCTATATGTGCTGCGATACTGGATTGTGCTAGAGTGTGCTCGATATTGGTTTGCTAGTAGTGTGCCGCGATACGGGGTTGTTCTAGTATGTGCTGCTATTGGGTTTTTTAGTGTTGGCTCGATACGGATCGCTAGTATGGTGCTGAACGGGATAAAAGTATTTGTGTCTGCTGAACGGGTTGTGCATAGGGGTGCTGTATATGATTTTTCTAAATGGCTCATAAGGATCTCTAGTATTCGCGCTGATATTGGATCGTGCAGTAGTGCGCGCTGATATGGATTGTGCATAGTGGCTCCAATACGGATTGTGCTAGTAGTGTGCGCGAAATTGGATTGTGCTATAGTGCCTGCTGATTTTGGATGTGCTGGGTTGTGCTGCTGATATGGATTGTGCTATAGGGCTGCTGATATGGATTGTGCTAGTAGTGTCTGCTAAATTTGATTGTGCTAGTGGGGGCTGCTAAATTTTGGATTGTACGTAGTGTGCGCTGAATGGGATTGTGCTATAGTGGCGGAAGGGGTTTGTCAGTAGGTGCTGCTGAATTGGGTTTGATAGTATGTGCTGTGAAATGGATTGGCTATAGTGTGCGCTAATTTTGGTTTTTTCTATATGTGCTGCTGAAATTTTGGGGATGTGATAGTATTTTCTGCTGATTGGTTGTGATAGTAGGTCGCTGATTTGGATTGTGCTAGAGTGTGCTCTGATTTTGGGATTGTTAAAAGGTGCTGCTGATAATGGATTGTACAGCAGCGTGCGCTTTTTGGGGTTGTGCTAGTTTTTGCTGAAAGGATGTGCTATAGTGGGGCTGCTATATTGGGGATTTTAAAAGGGCTGCGAATTGATTGTTAGTAGTGTCCCCTTAAATTGGTTTGTTAAGGGGCTGCTGATTTTGGATGTGCTATAGTGTGGCTGAATGTTTGGGTAGTTGTGTGCTGTATTGGATTGTGTAATAGTGCTGCGAAATTGGTTGTGCTATGTGGCTGCTGATTTTGGATTGGAAAATATTTTCGTTTGATATGGATTTTTGTTAAGTGTTGCAAATTGGTTGTGCTAGAGTGTCCGCTGATTTTGGATTGTGCTATATGCCTCGGGGCGCGACGGGTAGGCAGAGGAGGCGATCGCCTAGGCGCCTACCTCTGCCCCAAAGGGCGCAGTCCCGGCCCCCGCCGTCGCCGGGTCCACCTCCGTTGGACCCAAACACTAGGGCTTCTGTGGAGCAGAGAGCGGGGCCCCCCTGCTCCGAGACATTTTCGGATCCGCTCACCGAGGATCGCTCACAGCGCGAGGGCCCGCTGCGGCCCCGGCAGCCAGCGGCAGCGCGCCATGAAAATATGTCATCGCCGCTGCCCTTTCCCGGGCGCACACGCGTCTAGGCCGTGGTCCAGGAGCTGCCGGGGAGCGTCCGGGTGCGGAGGAGTATGTACATCACTCTCCATGCAACTAAAGGGAACGCGCGGCCGGGAAGAGACAGAAAGAAGCGCGGGGCCGGGAAAGGACAAAGAGGACGCGGGCCGGGGGGAGGACGAAGAGGGGCCCGGCCGGGAAAGGGCAAAGAGGGGCGCGCGGCCGGGGAAAGACAGAAGAGGACGCGGGCCCCGGGGAAGAGGACAGAAGAGAACCGCGGGGCCGGGAAGAGGGCAGAAGAGGAGCGCCCCCGGGGAAAGGGGAAAAGAAGCGGGGGGCCGGGGAAAAAGAGAAGAGAACGTGCGGCGGGAAGAGGACAGAAAGGAGCGCCGGCCGGGAAAGGACAGAAGAGGCCGCCGGCCGGAAAACAGAAGAAAGCCGCGGGCCGGAAAGGACAAAGAGGAGCGCCCGGGGCCGGAAAGCAGTAAGGGGAGTATAAAGTTATTATTTTTTCCCGCCTGTGGGGCCCCCTACACCTGCCTGGGCCCCTTAAAAAGCCCCTGTGGCCCCCCAATGACTGCCTTGGCCCCCAAAAAACGCCAAACCCGTGCCCCAGAAAACCCCGCCTGTGGCCCCCAACGCCCGCCTGTGGCCCCCATGGACGCCTGCCTGACCCCCTACCCCCCGGGCCCCCATAAACTTTCGCCTGCCTGTGGCCCCCCTAAAACCCGCCTGTTGGCCCCATACCCACCCGTGGCCCCATAAAAGCCTCCTGTTTTCCCCCAAACGCCTCCTGTTGGGCCCCATTAAAGCCTCCCGTTGGCCCCCTATGCCTCCAAACCCCATAAAGCCTGCCGTGGCCCCTATACGCCTCCTGTGGCCCCAAAAAAACGCTGCCTAGCCCCATACCCGCCTAGGCCCCAACGCCCCCTAGGCCCCAAAAACGCCTGCCACCCCAACACCGCCTGAGCCCCCATATGCCGCCTGAGCCCCATATGCCTGCCTGACCCCTACTATATACCGCCTGTGTGCCCCTATATACCCCCTGAGCCCCTAAATCTATAACCTGCCTGAGGGGCCCCCATATTTAATACCTACCTGTCTAAGGGGGCAATATACAAATACCTGCCTACTGAGAGGCATATCAAAACCTGTCTAACTATAATTAAGGGGTTTGCTGAAAATGTGAGGATTCTAAAATTGTGCCAATCCCCAGGGGCGAGTCGTGGCCGGGGGCAATTTAGCGAGAAGGGGTGAACCGAAAGGAGAAGAAAAGGGAAAGTGAACGACGCTGATCAAAAAAGACTCTCCGGGGAGTTACTAAATGTAACTGCAGGGGTAATCACTTATTTTTCTGCAGAGTTCTACATACAACTAGTAACTACCACTATATGGTCCTGTATGGCGGTGGTATATTCTGCAAGAGCCTGTGTACAGCTGATAGTCACATGTGGGGGTCGCGTTCGGTTTAGGTCTGGCAGGAAATTTTTGAGCCTTAAGTAGTAATAGTTTGGGGTCTTGGTTTTGTAGGAGGGTTTTTTAGTAACAATCACTTGTCTGGAAGATTTGCTCCATGTATCGGTGGATTATTTAGTGACTGTTATTTAGTGGTATTACACTGTCATATGGAGGGGAGAGGTTTTGAAAATGCAAATTTGTCAGTGTGCAGGGACTGCTGAGGAGATGGACGGGCTCTATGTGGAATGTGCAGAAAATTAGTGACAGGACCTGGCGCAGGGGAGAGAGGAATTAGTGTGGGGGGGGGGGGGGGCGCCATTGGCTGTACTTGCCTAGGGCACCAAAATGCCTTGTCACGGCCCTGAGTGTGCTGCTGATATTGGGTTGTGCTAGTAGTGTGCTGCTGATATTGGATTGTGCTAGTAGTGTACTGCTGAAATTGGATTGTGCTAGTAGTGTGCGGCTGATATTGGGTTGTGATAGTAGTGTGCCGCTGATATTGGATTGTGGGTAGTAGTGCTGCTGCTGATATTGGATTGTGCTAGTAGAGCTGCTGATATTAGGTTGTGCTAGTAGTGTGCTGCTGATATTGGATTGTGCTAGTAGTGTGCCGCTGATATTGGGTCGTGCTAGTAGTGTGCTGCTGATATTGGGTCGTGCTAGTAGTGTGCCGCTGATATTGGATCGTGCTAGTAGTGCGCCGCTGATATTGGATCTTGCTAGTAGTGCGCCGCTGATATTGGATCGTGCTAGTAGTGCGCCGCTGATATTGGATCGTGCTAGTAGTGCGCCGCTGATATTGGATCGTGCTAGTAGTGCGCCGCTGATATTGGACCGTGCTAGTAGTGCGCCGCTGATATTGGACCGTGCTAGTAGTGCGCCGCTGATATTGGACCGTGCTAGTAGTGCGCCGCTGATATTGGATCGTGCTAGTAGTGCGCCGCTGATATTGGCTCGTGCTAGTAGTGTGCCGCTGGTATTGGATTGTGTTAGTAGTGTGCTGCTGATATTGGGTTGTGCTAGTAGTGTGCTGCTGATACTGGATTGTGCTAGTAGTGTGCTGCTGATACTGGGTTGTGCTAGTAGTGTGCTGCTGATACTGGATTGTGCTAGTAGTGTGCTGCTGATATTGGGTTGTGCGAGTAGAGCTGCTGATATTGGATTGTGCTAGTAGTGTGCTGCTGATATTGGATCATGCTAGTAGTGTGCTGCTGATATTGGATCATGCTAGTAGTGTGCTGCTGATATTGGATCATGCTAGTAGTGTGCTGCTGATATTGGATCATGCTAGTAGTGTGCTGCTGATATTGGATCATGCTAGTAGAGCTGCTGATAGTGGACTGTGCTAGTAGTGTACTGCTGATATTGGATTGTGCTAGTAGTTTGCTGCTGATATTGGATTGTGCTAGTGTGTGCTGGGTGATATTGGGTTGTGCTAGTAGTGTGCTGCTGATATTGGGTTGTGCTAGTAGTGTGCTGCTGATATTGGGTTGTGCTAGTAGTGTGCTGCTGATATTGGGTTGTGCTAGTAGTGTGCTGCTGATATTGGATTGTGTTAGTAGTGTGCTGCTGATATTGGATTGTGCTAGTAGTGCGCTGCTGATATTGGATTGTGCTAGTAGAGCTGCTGATATTGGATCATGCTAGTAGTGTGCTGCTGATATTGGATCATGCTAGTAGTGTGCTGCTGATATTGGGTTGTGCTAGTTGTGTGCTGCTGCTGATACTGGATTGTGCTAGTAGTGTGCTGCTGATACTGGATTGTGCTAGTAGTGTGCTGCTGATATTGGATTGTGCTAGTAGTGTGCTGCTGATATTGGATTGTGCTAGTAGTGTGCTGCTGATATTGGATGTGCTAGTAGTGTGCTGCCCGATTTTTGGGTTGTGCTAGTAGTGCGCTCTGATATTGGATTGTGCTAGTAGTTTCGCTGCTGATAAAGATTTGCAGTATGCGCTTGCGAATTGGATTGTGCTAGTAGTGCGCTGCTGATAATTTGGGTTGTGGGTAGTAGTGCCTGCCGAATTGGATTTTGCTAGTAGAGCTGCTGATATTGGATCAGCTAGTGTTGCTGCTGATAATTTGGGTCTGTTATAGTGTGCTCTGATATTGGTTGTGCTAGTTGTTTTTGCCCGCTGCCCGATTAGGATTGTGCTAGTAGTGTGCTGCTGATACTGATTGTGGGTAGTAGTGTGCTGTGATATTGGTTGTGCATTTGGGGCTGCTGATATTGGGTTTGCTAGTAGTGTGCTGTGATATTGGGTTGTGCTAGTAGTGTGGGGGATATTGATTTTCTAGTAGTGCGCGCTGAATTTGGGTTTGCTAGTATGCGCTGCTGATATTGGGTTGTGCTATATGCGCTGGGTGATATTTTATTGTGAGTAGTCGTGCTGATATTGGATTGTGCAGTAGTGTGTGCTGATATTGGGTTGTGCAGGTCGTGCGCTGCTGATATTGGATTGTGCTAGTAGTGGCTGCTGAATTGGGGTTTTGCTAGTATTGGCTGATATTTGGATTTTCCCCAAAAAAAGAAAAAGGGGGACAAAGGGGGGCGCACAAAAAGTGAAAATGAAAAAAGGGGGTTGTTGAAAATTAGTTAGTCTTTTCCCTTTGATTGCGCTGATTATAGAGGGACAATTCAATGCCTTTCGGGCTTTTTTGGGTGCCGTACCCTAACACGGGTGCCACTGGTCCAAAGGATTCCGGGGTTCGGGTGAACGCCAGATAAAGACTGTTATAAAAGTAAAAATGGCGGACCCGGCGCACGTGGAACGTGAAATAACTGTAGCCGTGATAATGGCTGTGTTGAAAAAGTGTCTTTATTCTTAAAAATGTAGGGGTGTATGACCCTCACACTATTAAAAACAGAGGACGCTAAAACCCAACGCGTTTCCTGCCGTATACCGGCACTTTCTCAAGGGTAATACTGTAGAAAAGACTACTGTGTTATTTAAATGGATGTTACTTTTAATTCGTGGTATGGGAAATTCTAAAAAATAAAAATATAAAAATACATTTTCTTTACTCTAAAATACTGTTGTTTATGCTTATTTAAGAATTATATTTATTTTTTTATTTTTTTATTTAATAAAGCTAGTGATTAATATTATATTATGTACTTATTCTTGTGCTGGGTAATGCTAAAACCTGGTGAATGGGATAAAATTGGGTAAAAACAGTGATTCATAAATATAAAATTTACTCTTATTGGACCGATGAAATTACTGACGGGTATTGTGTGAGCGCCTATCACGGAGGGAGCTATCTCCTGTGCGATAGTATTTAAATCCATATTCACTGTATTTGGTGAAAAAACTAATAGAAGATTGTTGTAGCCAATCAGAATAGGGCGGTTGTTATGAATTGGCCAATGGTAAAGAGAGCTACTCTCTATGAGGATTAACATGGGAAAAATTGAAGGCGCTTTTGTGCATGAAATGATTTGGCCAATCAGATGAGAGCGGGTATTACGGATTGGCCAATGGCAGAAGGAGCTACTCCCTATGTGAAATAACATGGGGAAATTAACAGGGCGCTTTTCGATTGACAGACTATCTAGCCAATCAGAGAGAATCGGGTTTTGAGAACTGACCGATGGTAGGGAGAGCTACTCTCAATGTAAAATAACATGGGAAACTGAGCAGAGGGCTCGTCTAGTGACAGACCGAATAACCAATCAGGGTGTAGCTAGTTCTAAACATTAGCCAATGGTGAGGAGAGCTATTCTCAATGTACAATAACATGGAAAAATGAGCAGAGGGCTCGTCAAGTGACAGACCGAATAGCCAATCAGGATGTAGCAAGTTATAAACATTAGCCAATGGTAGAGAGAGCTACTCTCTATAGACAATAACCTGGAAAATAAACCAAGCGTTTATCTAGTAACGTGTAGAATTAGCAATCTAAGTGTAACAGGTTTAGGAGAGACCAGTAGTGGATGGAATTGCTCTCTGTGGAAGTACATATAATAACCATGTATAGAAGGCTTTGGACTGTGTGGATTCGTCCTGAACCGTCATGCCTAAGGATACCGCAGCGGAGGAGCTGGTTATTAAACATGTTCTGGCTCGATGTGTTATGATGTGTTATTAGTTATTAGTGTGTTTTTAGCATGTTTTACGGTCAGTTACATATTTTGTCAAACGTGTATACTTCATAAAAAATGTATGAAAAAAATGTATGCATAAAATATATGTATAACAGCATCTCTTCAGCCGCAGCGAGTTCTCCATGGAGGTCTCCCGGTTGTGGAAACCAACACCCAAAATGTTGATTGATGTACCGCTGCTCCAATCATATACCGACACATCTATCTCTTGGCTATCGAAAGCCTGTCAATGATGACCCTGATTCACGGCTCATCTAATCAGTGCGCTGCTGTTATTGGATTGTGCTAGTAGTGTGCTGCTGTTATTGGATTGTGCTAGTAGTGTGCTGCTGATATTGGATTGTGCTAGTAGTGTGCTGCTGATATTGGATTGTGCTAGTAGTGTGCTGCTGATATTGGATTGTGCTAGTAGTGTGCTGCTGATATTGGATTGTGCTAGTAGTGTGCTGCTGCTGATATTGGATTGTGCTAGTAGTGTGCTGCTGCTGATATTGGATTGTGCTAGTAGTGTGCTGCTGATATTGGATTGTGCTAGTAGTGTGCTGCTGATATTGGATTGTGCTAGTAGTGTGCTGCTGATATTGGATTGTGCTAGTAGTGTGCTGCTGCTGATATTGGATTGTGCTAGTAGTGTGCTGCTGCTGATATTGGATTGTGCTAGTAGTGTGCTGCTGATATTGGATTGTGCTAGTAGTGTGCTGCTGCTGATATTGGATTGTGCTAGTAGTGTGCTGCTGATATTGGATTGTGCTAGTAGTGTGCTGCTGATATTGGATTGTGCTAGTAGTGTGCTGCTGCTGATATTGGATTGTGCTAGTAGTGTGCTGCTGATATTGGATTGTGCTAGTAGTGTGCTGCTGCTGATATTGGATTGTGCTAGTAGTGTGCTGCTGATACTGGATTGTGCTAGTAGTGTGCCGCTGATATTGGATTGTGCTAGTAGTGTGCTGCTGATACTGGATTGTGCTAGTAGTGTGCTGCTGATACTGGATTGTGCTAGTAGTGTGCTGCTGATATTGGATTGTGCTAGTAGTGTGCTGCTGATATGGGATTGTGCTAGTAGTGTGCTGCGGATATTGGGTTGTGCTAGTAGAGCTGCTGATATTAGGTTGTGCTAGTAGTGTGCTGCTGATAGTGGATTGTGGTAGTAGTGTGCTGCTGATATTGGATTGTGCTAGTAGTGTGCTAGTGATATTGGATTGTGCTAGTAGTGTGCTGCTGCTGATATTGGATTGTGCTAGTAGTGTGCTGCTGATATTGGATTGTGCTAGTAGTGCGCTGCTGATATTGGATTGTGCTAGTAGTGTGCTGCTGATATTGGGTTGTGCTAGTAGTGTGCTGCTGATATTGGGTTGTGCTAGTAGTGTGCTGCTGATATTGGATTGTGCTAGTAGTGTGCTGCTGAAATTGGATTGTGCTAGTAGTGCGCTGCTGATATTGGGTTGTGATAGTAGTGCGCTGCTGATAGTGGATTGTGCTAGTAGTGTGCTGCTGATATTGGATTGTGCTAGTAGTGTGCTGCTGATATTGGGTTGTGCTAGTAGTGTGCTGCTGATATTGGATTGTGCTAGTAGTGTGCTGCTGATAGTAGAGTGTGCTAGTAGTGTGCTGCTGATATTGGGTTGTGCAAGTAGTGTGCTGCTGATATTGGAGGTGAGGATTTTGAGAAATTTGTGTGCAAATTCGGCAGGGAGGAGTGGTGGCCCGGAAAAGTCAACATGTTGGACTGGAACGGATGAAGTATGGAGGTAATATACAGTCTGCAGAGCCTGTGTACACTGGTTTCTACCATCATAATTTGGTCACTGTATGGAGGTAAATTTACTGTCTGCAGAGCCTGTGTGTTCAATGTTGTCTACCACTATTTGGTCACTGATGGAGGTAATATAGGGTCTGCAATGCTGTGTACACTGGTGTCACACTATATGGTCACTGTATGGGGTAATATACAGTCTGAATAGCCCTGTACAGATGTCTACCACTTTTTTGGTCACTGTTTGGTGTTTTTTATCAGTCCTGAGAGCCTGTGTCGGATGGAGTATTCCACCTATTTGGTCACAGTTTGGAGGTAAATTTACAGTCTTGCAGAGCCTTGGGTAAAACTGGTTGTCAACACCACATATATGGTCCTGTAGGGTGTATTATATAGTCGCAGAGCCTATGTACACTGGTACCTACCAATTTCGTATGGTCACTGTATGGAGGTTATTATACAGTCTGCCTAGCATGTGTACATGGGTCTCACCACTATATTGGTCACCATTTGGAGGTCTTTTACAGTCTGAAGAGCCTGTGTTCTACTGGTTCTCTACATACTTTTTATGGTTACTGTTTGGAGGTAATATACAGTTGGCTGATGCCTGTGTTCAAGGGTGTCACCTTAAAACTTTATTGATCACTGTTATGAGGGAATTTACACAGTTTGCTGAGCCTGGTACTCTAGGTACATCACCACTATTTGATCACTGGTTCTGAGGGATGTTTCAGTACTGCTGTGCCGTGTGCACACTGGTACCATACCACTAGATAGTATCTGTTTGGTGGTGTTTTGTCAGTTGGATGTGCCGGGGTTCACTGGTACCTTCCACTATATGATCACAGTACAGAGGTAATTTACACTCTGTAGAGGCCTGTGTACATGTCTCTACCACTATTGGGTCACTGTTGGGAGGTAATATGACGTCTGCTGAGCAGGTTACATGGTACTACCTCTTATATTTTAAACATGTTATTGAGAGTAATTTATTCAGCTCTGCTGCAGCCTGTGTACACTACGTGTCTAACCACTATATCGGTCAAAGTATGGTCGGGTCTTACACTAGTCTGCAGAGCCTGTGTTACATGGAGTCTACATCTATTTGGTTACTGTTTCTTGAAGGTTTTATACTAGTCTGCAGTGCTTGTGAACACTGGTATCTACCACTTATATGGTCATGTTTGGGTGGTAGTTTACAGTATGCACGCGCCTGTGTACTCTGGTTCCTACCACTATATATCATCTGTACAGAGGTATTATAACAGTCTGCAGAGCCTGTTTACATTGGTGGTACCTACAACTATCTGGTCACTGTATGGAGGGTTAATATACTGTCTGCAGAGCCTGTGTACATTGATATCTTCTATATGGTAACTGGATGGAGGTAATATACTGTCTGCAGTGCATGTGTACAATGGTGTCTACCACTATATGGTCTCCATTTGGAGTCAGTCTTTACAGTCGCAGAAGGCCTGTGTACACTGGTACCTCAACTATATGGTTACTAGTATGGAGGTATTATTCAGTTTGCAGGAGCCTGGTAGCACTAGGTTAACCTACCACTATATGATCACTGTACTGAGGGTATTATACAGTTTGCAGAGCCTGTGTACACTGGGTTCCTACCTCTATAAGATCCACTTGTACTGAGGTAATATACCAGTATGCTGAGCCTGTTGCTCACTGGTAAGTCCTTCCACTATATGGTACTGTATGGAGGTATTATTACGTACTGCAGAGCCTCGTGTCACACTGGGTACATACCACGATTTGATTCACTGTACAGAGGTGGTATATACAGTCTGCAGAGGCCTGGGTACAACTTGGTCTCTCTACCACTATTTGGTCACTGTTGTATGGAGGTATTATACTCGTCTGCAGTGCCTTGGGTTCACTGGGTATCCTTCCACTATATAAATAACTGTATTGAGGTAATATACAGTCTGCAGAGCCTGGTGTACTCTGTTGTATACCACTTTATGGTCTTAAGTATGGAGGTGCTTATCATTGTCTGGCAGAGCCTGTGTACACTTGGTTGTCTACAAACTATATGGTTTCTGTATGGAAGGTAATATACAGTGCTGCTAGAGCCTGTGTACACGGGTATCTACCATATTTGGTCACTGTATGGGGGTAATATACAGTATGCCAGAGCCTGTGTACACTGGTACCTTACCAATATAGGTCTCTGTTTATGGAGGGTAAATTTACAGTCTGCAGAGCCTATGGTACACTGGTGTCTAACCACTATTTGGTAACTGTATGGAGGTAAATTATACTAGTCTGCAGAGCCTTTGTACACATGGTGCTACCACTATTTAGGTCACTGTATGGTGGTAATTACAGTCTGCAGAGCGGTGTACACTGGTACCTACCACTATATAATCACTGTATTGAGGTAATATACAGTCTGCAGAGCCTGTGTACACTGGTGTCTACCACTATATGGTCACAGTATGGAGGTCTTACATAGTCTGCAGAGCCTGTGTACACTGGTGTCTACAACTATATGGTTACTGTATGGAGGTAATATACAGTCTGCAGAGCCTGTGTACACTGGTGCTACCACTTTATGTCAACTGTATGGGTGGTATTTTACAGTTGCAGAGCCTCGTGATACACGGGTACCTTCCACGATTTGATCACTGTACAGAGGTTAATATACAGTCTGCAGAGCCTGTTTTACACTGTTCCTTTATACCACTTTATGGTCACTGTATGGAGATAAATATTACAGTGCAGAGCATGTGTACACACTGGTCTCTACCACTATATGGTCACTGTATGGTGGTAACTATACAGTTGCAGAAGCCAGGGTACATGGTATATCTCATCCTTTCTTGCGTCACTGTATGGAGGTAATATACAGTCTGTAGCGACTGTCCTACACTGGTGTACTACCACTAGGATAGTAACTGTATGGAGGTAATCTTCAGTCTGCAGAGCCACTTGTTACTTGCTGTTTACCACTATATGTGTCACTGTTTGCGTGGTTTTATACAGTCTGCAGAGCCTGTGTACACTGGTGTCCTGACTATTTGGCCTCTCTGTTTGAGGTTAATATACAGTCTGCAGGAGCCTGTGTACTCTGAGTTGTATACCACTTTATGGTCACTGTATGGTGGTATTTTACTGTCTGCAGAGCCTGTGTACGCTGGAGTTACCACTATCATCGTCACAGTATGGGAGGTTATTTTACATGTCTTGCAGTAGCCTGTGGTAAACTGGTTGATACCACTTTATGGTCAACTTGTGGGGGTGTTATGGGTGTTGTAATATATAGTCTGCTGAGGCCGTGTAACTCTGGTACATACCACTATATGGTCACTGTAATGGAGGTAATTATACAGTTGACAGAGCTTGTGTACACTGCGTGTCTACCTCTATATGGTCACCATATGGAGGTCTTTTACAGTCTGCAGAGCCTGTGTTTACACTGGTATACCTACAAACTATATGGTTACTGTTTGGAGGTAATTTTCAGTTCTGGCAGGCCGTGTACACTGGTACACTACCACGATTGAATCACTTGTATTGAGGTAATATACAGTCCTGCAGAGCCTGTGTACACTACGTGTCTTATTCCACTTTTATTGGTCCTCAGTTATGGTGGTTTACATAGTTGCAGAGCCTGGTGTACATGGTGTCTACAATAAACTATATGGTTAACTGTATGGAGGTAATTTTAGTCTGCTGAGCCTGTGTACACTGGTATCTATCACTTATGGTCACATGATGGGGGTAGTATACAGTATGCTACAGCCATTGTTCAATTGGTACCTACACTTTATGAATTCACTGTACAGTGGTAATATACAGTCTGCAGGAGGCCTGTTTACACTGGTACCTACACTATATGGTCACTGTATGGAGGTATTATACAGTCTGCAGAGCCTGTTTTACACTGTTATCTGACCACTATATGGTCCAATGTACAGAGGTATATACAGTCTGCAGAGCCTGTTTAATGGTCTCTACCACTTTTTGGTCACTGTTTTGGTTGGTATATTATTCAGTCTGCAGAGCCTGGTGTACATGGTTGGTATATTGAATATATGGTCACTGTATGGAGTAATATACAGTCTGCAGTGCCTGTGTACACTGGTAACCTACCACTATATGGTCACTGTTTGGAGGAATATACAGTCTGCAGAGCTCTGTTGTACACTGGTGCTTCCATTATATGGTCACTGTATGGAGGTAAGTTACAGTTCTGTAGAGCCTGTGTACACTGGTTTGTCTACCACTATATGGTCAATGTTGGAGATATATACTGGTCTGCTGAGCCTGTGTACACTGGTCTTCTACCACTATTTGGTCATGTATCCAGGTATTATACAATCTGCAGAGCGATGTGCACACTAGGTACTTATACTATATGGGTCACTGTATGGAGAGTAATATACAGTCTGCAGGTGCCAGTGTACACTGGTGTCTACCAATATACGGTAACTGTTATGGAGGTAATATACAGTCTGCAGAGCCTGTGTACACTGGTTTCTACCACTTTTGGTTCAGTATTGAGGTAATATACAGTCTGCAGTGCCTGTGTACACTTGGTGTAACCATTATTATGGTCTTTGTTTGGAGGTACTATACAGTCTGCAGAAGCTATGTGTGTATACTGGTGTCTACACTATATGGAGGATTTTACGTGCTGCGTAGCCTGTGTACACTGGTGTCTACCTCTATATGGTCACTGTTTGGAGGAAATATACAGTATGCAGAGCCTGTGTACACTGGTATATCCTACCACTATTAGGTTATGTATTGAGGTTATATAAGTCTGCAGAGCCTGTGCTCATGGTAACATTCCACTTTATGGTCACTGTATGGATGGTATTATTCAGTCATGCAGAGCCTGTGTACCACTGTGTCTAACCCTACTATATGTCACTGTATTGAAGTAATATACAGTCTGCAGAGCCTGTGTACACTTGTACCTCCTACCCAACTATATGGTCTCTGTTATGGGGGGTAAATATACAAGTTTGCGAAGCCTGTGTACATGGTACCTATCCACTATCATGATCACATGTAAAGGATGTAAGTATACATTCTGCAGAGCCTGTGTTCAATGGTTCTACCACTATATGGTCACTGTTAGAGGTATATATACAGTCTGCAGAGCCTGACCTGTACAACTGGTGTCTACCACTATAAGGTCACTGTATGGTGGTAATATACAGTCTGCGAGTACTGTGTGCATGGTGTCTACCACTAAATGGTCCCTGTATGGGGGTAATATACAGTCTGCAGAGCCTGTGTGCACTGGTTGCTACCATTATATGGTCTCTGCTTATGAGAGTAATTTTACCTGTCTGCAGAGCCTGTGTACACTGGTGTGCTACAACGATTTGTACTGTATGGAGGTAATTTACAGCTCTGGCAGAGCCTATGTACACTGGTTGGTATTACCACTACTATGGTCTATGTATGGAGGTATATACAGTTAGCAGAGCTGTGTACACTGGTACCTACCACTATATGGTCACTGAATGGGGGGTAATATAAGTCTGTAGAGCTGTGTACACTGGTGTATACACTATATGTTCACTGTATGGAGGTGATAATATACAGTATGCAGAGGCTTGTGCTACCACATGGGGCTACCATTTATATGGTAACTGTTTTGGTGTTAATATACAGTCTGCAGGCCTGTGTACATGTGTTACCACTTTTGCGTGGTCAGTGTATGGAGGTTATATTACAGTCTGCAGAGCTGTGTACATCTGGTTTCTACCGTATTTGGTCACTGTATGGAGGTTATTATACAGTCTGCAGAAGCTGATGTACACTGGTACCTACAAACTATTTGGTCACTGTTATGAGGTAATATACATCTGCAGAGCCTGTGCACACTGGTACCTACCCACTATATGGTCACTGTTTTGGATAGGTAATTTATGGTCTGCAGAGACTGTGTACTACTGGTGTCTCCACTATTATGGTCACTGTATTGGAGGATAAAATTTGACACTCTGGAGCTGTGTACCACGGGTTCCTATCCTCTATTGGTCACTGTATGGAGGTAATATACAGTCTGCAGAGTCTCTGTATACTGGTGTCTACCACTATATGGTCACTGTATAGAGTTAATATGCAGTCTGCAGAGCCTGTGTACACTGGTGCTACCATGATGTGGTCACAGTATGGAGGTCATATACAGTCTGCAGAGCCTGGTGTACACTGGTTCCTACACTATATGGTCTCTGAATAAATTGGGGGTAATATACAGTCTGTAGAGCCTGAGTACACTGGTGTCACTACCACTATATGTTCAAGTATTGGAGGTAATATACAGTACTGAAGAGGCTGAGTACAACTGGTGGCTACATTATAATGGTCACTGTATGGTGGTTATTTACTGTCTGCTGTAGAACTGGTTGTACATGGTGTTCTACACTATATGAGTCAAGTGTATGGAGGTAAATATACAGTCTGCAGAGCATGTGTTTCACTGGTTTCTACCATTATATGGTCATGTATGGAGGTAATATACTGTCTGCAGTGCTGTGTACACTGGTACCTAACCACTATTGGTCACTGTATGGAGGTAATATACTAGTCTGCAGAGCCTGTGCACACTGGTAACTTCACTATTATGGTCACTGTATGGAGGTAATCTATGGTCTGCAGAGACCTGTGTTCACTGGGTGGTCTACCACTTTTATGGTACTGTATGGAGGAATGTTACACTCTGCAGAGCCTGTGCACACTGGTACCCTAACACTATATGGTCACTGTTATGGAGGTTATATACAGTCTGCAGAGTCTCTATATACTGGTGTCTACCTCTTTACATGTATGGTCTCTGTATAGAGGTATTATGCAGTCTGCAGAGCCTGTGTACACTGGTGCTACATGATTTGGGTCAGTCAAAGTTTGGAGGTATATACAGTCTGCAGAGCCTGTGTACACTGTGGTAGCCCTACCACTATGTGGTCACTGTGTGGTGGAGGAAATATTCAGTCTGCTAAGCCTGTGTAACATGGTTAACCTATCACTATTTTGGTCACTGTATGGAGGTTTATATACAGTCTGCAAGAGACTGTGTTACCACATCGGTTACCTACCACTTTTTTTTCACTGTTTTGGAGGATCTTATACGGTCGCAGAGCCTGTGTACACATGGGTACTACCACTTTATTGTCAACTGTACTGGAGGAAAATATATCAGTGCTGCAGAGCCTGTGTACACTGGTTCTCCCACTATTTTGGGTCACTGTATTTTGGTGGTAATATACAGTCTCAGAGCCTAGTGTGCACGGGTGTTCTTACCACTATATGGTCAATGTATGGTGGGTACAATATACAGTCTGCAGTGCCTGTGTACACTGGTGTCTACCACTATATGGGTCAGTGCATGGAAGGTAATATTACAGTATGCAGAGCCTGTGTACACTGGATACCGACCATGTTTATAGGTCACTATGGAGGTACTATACAGTCTGCAGAGCCTTTGTACACTTGGGGTTACCTACCAATATATTGGTCACTATGGAGGGATAATATTACTGTCTGGCTGAGCCAGTGTTACACTCGTGTTCTATCACTATTTTTTCCACTGTATGGAGATATTTTACAGTCTGCAGAGGCCTGTGTTACACTGGTATTTTGACCACTATATAGGTAACTGTATGGAGGTTATATACAGTCTGCCAGAGCCCTGTGTACATGTTGTGCATACCACTATATGGCACTGTATTTGGAGACTAATATACAGTCTGCAGAGCCTGTGTTACACTGGTGTCTACCACTATGTTTGGCCACTGTATGTTGGTATTTCAGTCTGCAGAGCATGAGTACACTGGTTTCTACCACTATCTGGTCACTGATGGAGGTTATATACATGTCTGCAGAAGACTGTGTTGCACTGGTTGTCTACCACTATATGGTACTGTTTGGAGGTAATATACAGTCTGCAGAGCCTGTGTACAATGGTGTCTCCCAACCACTATCATGGTCATGTATGGAGGTTAAGTATTCAGTCTGCAGAGCCTGTGTTCACTGGTGCATACCTCTATATGGTCACTGTATGGAGGTTAATTTAAGTGGCAGAAGCCTGTGTACACTGGTACTACCACTGTGTGACCTTTGTTCTCCAAGGACTCCTTTGCTTTTAGTTGCCTTGCGCATGTTCATGTTTCTTTTGTTTTTAAAGCTTTAGATTTGTGCCTCTACTGTTTGCGTATGACGTCATTCGGTGGATTCTTGAGGTTAAATCGAAAAGGTCCAGGCTTCACAGGTCCTGGACCTCATTCGACTGGTGTGAAAACCAGTTAGTGATCTGTTGCACGATGCCACCACTGACCATGGCTGGTGGAGTGATGTCAGCGGACTTGTGTGACCACCCTCTCCCTTTCTGAGACCGGACCCGCACTGACACTACCCCATCATCCTCCTCGCTCGCAAGCAAATTCTGCTGAAAAGACCACTTTGGATCCACAATGTCATCATCATCACAGGTGACTTCCTGTTCCTGACAGTCTACATCCTCAAGCTGCGGTCTGGAAGCCACAGGCACTGCGATGCACCGCTGACCCCACGGTATTTCTGCCGACTGACCGGCTTCCTTCTCCTCCTCTGAGGGCATCAGTAACTGGGCGTCAGAGCAGACAAAATCCTCCTCTTTGGCCTCTTGATCTTTTGAAATGCCTCTGACCCCAACCGCAGTTTGTCATCAAAGAGGTCTTCAGAAAATGGTTTATCCACAGTGGTGGGTACACGAGTTGGCATTTGGGCTGCTTCATGTTGAACAGATGCTAGATGATGATGATGACGACATTTGTGGCCATGACTGGGAGGACGAGGAGGTAAGACTGCTAGATGCAGGTTGCATTAACCACTGAAGGACAGATTGGCGACGATGTTCGTTACTTAGATTCACAGGGCCCTGACCCAGCGATGACAGGCCTGACGGTCCTGCAACTGACGATCCGCTGGCATGCGTGTTGTCACCAGCACTGGAAGGAGCACCTTCTCTCGTACCTCTACCTCCATGTCCTACCCCCCTCCTTGCTCACTTACCACCTGCAGTTCACTCCATGTTCAGAAAGATAAATATTAAAAAGGTTAAGATTTGTTCACAGTCACTTATTATGAAAAACTGTACTGCAAAGACAGCAGATCTTCCAACTGGCAACTAGGATTAGAAACAGAATTGTTTCTATGGAATGTCTGTGAAATGGGGTCTTATGGAAGAACAGTGTCTTGTACACTGGCTGTCCCCACAAAACTACAGCAAGGACATTTTGGTCATAGAATGAAATTTTCTGCAAGAATCCCGTAAATCACAGCGATTTCTTTTGAGAGATTTCCTAACAGTGTCTTGTGCACAAGTTGCTCCCCCCGAAAAAAAACAAGAAACTGCAGCAAGAACTTTGGGCAATCAAAATAAAGATGAAAAAGATGCAGCAATATCACAAACCGTTACTACTACTGACTAGGATCCCTAATCTTGCTTTACCCCTAACGAATCGATCGAGCAGCTGTTCCTTGGTGATATCGCTGGTGAGTTCAGTTCACATCCCAGCACAGTGTGCACCAACCTTGTAACATCCCAGCACAGTGTGCACCAACCTTGTGACATCCCAGCACAGTGTGCGCCAACCTTGTAACATCCCAGCCACAGTGTGCACCAACCTTGTAACATCCCAGCACAGTGTGCGCCAACCTTGTAACATCCCAGCACAGTGTGCGCCAACCTTGTAACATCCCAGCACAGTGTGCACCAACCTTGTAACATCCCAGCACAGTGTGCACCAACCTTGTAACATCCCAGCACAGTGTGCACCAACCTTGTAACATCCCAGCACAGTGTGCACCAACCTTGTAACATCCCAGCACAGTGTGCGCCAACCTTGTAACATCCCAGCACAGTGTGCACCAACCTTGTAACATCCCAGCACAGTGTGCACCAACCTTGTAACATCCCAGCACAGTGTGCGCCAACCTTGTAACATCCCAGCCACAGTGTGCGCCAACCTTGTAACATCCCAGCACAGTGTGCGCCAACCTTGTAACATCCCAGCACCAGTGTGCGCCAACCTTGTAACATCCCAGCACAGTGTGCACCAACCTTGTAACATCCCAGCACAGTGTGCGCACCTGAACATACCTTTTAACTAAACCCAGCCACAGTGTGCGCCAACTTGTAACATACATCCCTAGCACCAGCTGTGCACACACACCCACTGGTAACAATCCCAGCACAGTGTGCACCAACCTTGTAACATCCAGCACAGTGTGCACTCAACCTTGTAATTCCATCCCAGGCCACTAGTTGTGCACCAACCTTGTAACATCCCAGCACAGTGTGCACCAACCTCATCCCAGCACAGTGTGCGCCAACCTTGTAACATCCCAGCACAGTGTGCGCCAACCTTTCATTGTACATCCCAAGCCCCACAGTGTGCTCCAACCTTGTTACATCCCAGCCCCGTTTGCACCAACCGTGTAACATCCAGCACAGTGGCACCATGTCACCACCATTGTAACATCCCAGCACAGTGTGCGCCAACCTTGTAACATCCCAGCACGATGTGCACCAACTCTGACATCCACACAGTGTGCGCCAACCTTGTAACATCCCAGCACAGTGTGCGCCAACCTTGTAACATCCCAGCACAGTGTGCACCAACCTTGTAAAATCCCAGCACGTTGCGCAACCCGAATCCTGCCGGCCAACCTTGTAACATCCCAGCACAGTGTGCGCCAACCTTGTAACATCCCAGCACAGTGTGCGCCAACCTTGTGACATCCCAGCACAGTGTGCGCCAACCTTGTAACATCCCAGCACAGTGTGCGCCAACCTTGTAACATCCCAGCACAGTGTGCGCCAACCTTGTAACATCCCAGCACAGTGTGCGCCAACCTTGTAACATCCCAGCACCAGTGTGCGCCAACCTTGTAACATCCCAGCACAGTGTGCGCCAACCTTGTAACATCCCAGCACAGTGTGCACCAACCTTGTAACATCCCAGCACAGTGTGCGCCAACCTTGTAACATCCCAGCCCCAGTGTGCGCCAACCTTGTAACATCCCAGCACAGTGTGCGCCAACCTCCTGACATCCCAGCACAGTGTGCGCCAACCTCGTGACATCCCAGCACAGTGTGCGCCAACCTTGTAACATCCCAGCACCAGTGTGCACCAACCTTGTAACATCCCAGCACAGTGTGCACCAACCTTGTAACATCCCAGCCACAGTGTGCACCAACCTCGTGACATCCCAGCACCAGTGTGCACCAACCTTGTAACATCCCAGCACAGTGTGCGCCAACCTTGTAACATCCCAGCACAGTGTGCACCAACCTTGTAACATCCCAGCACAGTGTGCACCAACCTTGTAACATCCCAGCACAGTGTGCACCAACCTTGTAACATCCCAGCACAGTGTGCACCAACCTTGTAACATCCCAGCACAGTGTGCGCCACAACCTCCGTGTCAAGCATCCTGCACAGTGTGCGCCAACCTTGTAACATCCCAGCACCAGTGTGAACACCACAGCCTTCGTGTAACATCCCAGCACAGTGTGCACCAACCTTGTAACATCCCAGCCACAGTGTGCACCAACCTTGTAACATCCCAGCCACAGTGTGCACCAACCTTGTAACATCCCAGCACAGTGTGCACCAACCTTGTAACATCCCAGCACCAGTGTGCACCAACCTTGTAACATCCCAGCACCAGTGTGCGCCAACCTTGTAACATCCCAGCACAGTGTGCACCAACCTTGTAACATCCCAGCACCAGTGTGCACCAACCTTGTAACATCCCAGCACAGTGTGCACCAACCTTGTAACATCCCAGCACAGTGCTGCACCCAACTTGAATTAACATCCCAGCACAGCCCTGTGCCCACAACCAACCTTGTAACATCCAGCCACAGTGGCCTGTGCGCCAACCATTGTACATCCCAGGCCACAGTGAGCCAGGCCAACCTTATAACATCCCATGCCATCTACCAGGTGTGCGCCAACCTTGTAACATCCCAGCACAGTGTGCACCAACCTCCTGACATCCCAGCACAGTGTGCACCAACCTTGTAACATCCCAGCACAGTGTGCGCCAACCTTGTAACATCCCAGCACAGTGTGCGCCAACCTTGTAACATCCCAGCACAGTGTGCACCAACCTTGTAACATCCCAGCACAGTGTGCACCAACCTTGTGACATCCCAGCACAGTGTGCACCAACCTTGTAACATCCCAGCACAGTGTGCACCAACCTTGTAACATCCCAGCACAGTGTGCTCCAACCTTGTTACATCCCAGCACAGTGTGCGCCAACCTTGTAACATCCCAGCACAGTGTGCGCCAACCTTGTAACATCCCAGCACAGTGTGCACCAACCTCCTGACATCCCAGCACCAGTGTGCGCCAACACTGTAATCATCCCAGCACAGTGTGCTCCAACCTTGTATAATCCCAGCACTGTGTGCGCCAACCTTGTAACATCCCAGCCACAGTGTGCACCAACCTTGTAACATCCCAGCACAGTGTGCAACCAAACCCCCTGTGCGCCCTTGTAACATCCCAGCAACAGTGTGCACAACTGTACATCCAACACGTGTGCGCAACCTTGACATCCCAGCACAGTGTGCGCACACACATTGTAACATCCCAGCACAGTGTGCACCAACCTCCTGACATCCCAGCACAGTGTGCGCCAACCTTTTAACATCCAGCACAGTGTGCGCCAACCTGTAACATCCCAGCACAGTGTGCACCAACCTTGAACATCCCAGGCACAGTGTGCGCACCAAATCCCTTGTAACATCCTACCAGCACAGTGTGCACCAACCTTGTAACATCCCAGCACAGTGTGCGCCAACCTTGTAACATCCCAGCCCAGTGTGCACACCAAACCCTTGCTGTAACATCCCAGACATGTTGCGCCAACCTTGTAACATCCCAGCACACGTGTGCACCAACTTGAATCCCAGCCACAGTGTGCGCCAACACTTGTAACATCCAGCACAGTGTGCCAACCAAACCGTTCCAGTAAACTCCCAGCACGTGTGCCCAACCTTGTAACATCCCGCACGCACCACTTGTGTCCGCCAACCACCTGACATCCGCACAGTGTGCACCAAACCTGTGTATAACATCCCAGCACAGTGTTCACCAACCTTGTAACATCCGACAGTGTGCACCAACTTGTAACATCCCGCACAGGTGCACCAACTTGTAACATACCCAGCACAGTGTGACCAAAATAAATGCACCTAATCCCAGCACAGTGTGCCAACCTATCCCAGCCACAGTGTGCACCAACTTGTACATCCCAGCCACAGTGTGCGCCAACTTGTAACATCCCAGCACAGTTGCACAACCTTGTACACCCAGCACACAGTGTGCCAACCTTGACATCCCAGCACAGTGTGCGCCACCTTGTAACATCCCAGCACAGTGTGCACAACCTTGTAACATCCTCACCGTGTGCAACCTGTACATCCCAGCACCGTGTGCGCCAACCTTGTAACATCCCAGCCACAGTGTGCACCAACCTTGTAACATCCCAGCCACAGTGTGCACCAACCTCATCCCAAGCCCCCCAAATGTGCGCCAACTTGTAACCCAGCAAGTGGCACCAACCTTGTAACATCCCGCACGTGTGCGCCACCTTGTAACATCCAGCACACGTGTGCGACCAACCTGTCGTTGTAACCATCCCCAGCCACAGTGTGCACCAACCTTGTAACATCCCAGCCACAGTGTGCACCAACCTTGTAACATCCCAGCCACAGTGTGCACCAACCTTGTAACATCCCAGCACAGTGTGCGCCAACCTTGTAACATCCCAGCACAGTGTGACAACCTTCATCCCAGCACCGCCACAAAAAAAGTGTGCGCCAACCTTGTAACATTCCCAGCACAGTGTGCACAACCTTGTAACATCCCAGCACAGTGTGCCACCTTGTAACTCCCAGCACGTGTGCGCCAACCTGACATCCCACCCAGCACATGTAACATCGCCAATTGACAACCTCTAAGTGTGCACCAACCTTGTGACATCCCAGCACAGTGTGCACCAACCTTGTTACATCCCAGCCACAGTGTGCACCAACCTTGTAACATCCCAGCCACAGTGTGCACCAACCTTGTAACATCCCAGCCACAGTGTGCACCAACCTTGTAACATCCACCAGTGCACCAGATGATTGCACCAACCTTGTAACATCCCAGCACAGTGTGCACCAACCTTGTAACATCCCAGCACAGTGTGCACCAACCTCATCCCAGCCACAGTGTGCGCCAACCTTGTAACATCCCAGCACAGTGTGCACCAACCTTGTAACATCCCAGCACAGTGTGCACCAACCTTGTAACATCCCAGCCACAGTGTGCGCCAACCTTGTAACATCCCAGCACAGTGTGCACCAACTTCAGAATAATTTGTATTTTTATACTTTTTCTGGAAATGTAAATTACAAGATGATTTCTGATTTTTTCCTTCCATGTGTGAGGGACGGGTCGTGGTGCATTTGGGATTTGTGACTTTGCTAAGAAGTGATAAATCCGGGAAACCGTCGCATACGAGAGGAATCCAGGGCTGTGAATATAGAGACCCTCCTGCAGACGGCATCGCTCTCACCCATAATATTGTGCGTTTCCATCTCTCAGGGAGACACGAAATCCAGGATTCTGTTACAAATTAGGAAGAAAAGCAAAATCAGATGAAGCTGAGTCTTTCAGACTCCACCAGTTGAGTCCAGCAGGTTAGTGCACAAGACACAGGATTATCAGCTGCAGATGGGGAACTATTTGGTCCCTATAAGACGAGAGGAGCCTTTGGGCTTCTGCTCTTACGGATTTTTTTGCAATCTCTCCTTAGTCTGAAAAACCAAATTTCATTCCCCGGTGAAACTGAAGTTTGTCCTGAAAGGTTTAGATTTTGGGTTCAATGTCTGAAAGGAGCAAATACTATTTCTATATTTTGAGGCTCAGCATTTACTACTGAAGTCTATGTAGATTATTGCACCCACAGCTGTTGGATTGTAACATAGAGGAATGGTTTGGTAGCAGAAGATGACATCTATGCCATATTTTAAGAATGTGAATTTGGCATAGTTTGAACAGGGAAGAACTTGATCTACAATATGGTTTCAGGCAGAATAAGCTTTTTTGGTGTCTATGACAAGCGTTTTGAAAAACTCTTTACACCCTCAGTCCCTGAGGTTTGATGGACCATTGCTCTTGATGTCTTCTCCTTCGTGACTGCTTCCAGAGAAGGCTGGGGGCATGCAGAGGAGGCTTGGGCTGTCCAGAAGAGGCTGGGAACATACAGAGGAGGCTGGTGGGTGTACAGAGGAGGTTGGGGAAGTCCAGAAGATCCTGAGGGTATACACAAGAGGCTGGAGGTGTCCAGTAGAGGCTGGGGGCATACAGAGAAGGCTCAGGGTAAACACAGGAGGATGGAGGTGTCCAGAAGAGGCTGGGGTATACAGAGAAGGCTGGTGGTGTCTGAAGAAGGCCGGAGTGTCCAGAGAAGGCTGGGGGCATACAGAGTAAGCTGAGGTGTCCAGAGAAGGCTGGGGGCCTACAGAGTCAGGAATGCAGAGACAGAAAAGAAGCAGCTCCATGGGGCACAATTCAGAAACTCCAGGCTTCTCTGTCTCATTATGGACATTGTTTTCTCAATCTCCACACAGGAGAGAAATGAGCTTGGAGAATCTAATTACAAAGATAAATGAAACTGGCTGAAGACACACAGGAACCCGTGCCCAATAAACCAGCTGAAGACACACAGGAACCTGTGCCCAATAATCTAGCTGAAGACACACAGGAACCCGTGCCCAATAATCTAGCTGAAGACACACAGGAACCCGTGCCCAATAAACTGGCTGAAGACACACAGGACCCCATGTCGAATAATCTGGCTGAAGACACACAGGAACCCGTGCCCAATAATCTAGCTGAAGACACACAGGAACCCGTGCCCAATAAACTGGCTGAAGACACACAGGACCCCATGTCGAATAATCTGGCTGAAGACACACAGGAACCCGTGCCCAATACACTGGCTGAAGACACACAGGAACCCGTGCCCAATAATCTAGCTGAAGACACACAGGAACCCGTGCCCAATAATCTAGCTGAAGACACACAGGAACCCGTGCCCAATAATCTAGCTGAAGACACATAGGAACCCGTGCCGAATAATCTGGCTGAAGACACACAGGAACCCGTGCCCAATACACTGGCTGAAGACACACAGGAACCCGTGCCCAATAAACCGGCTGAAGACAAAATGGAACCCGTGCCCAATGATCTGGCTGAAGAAACATAGGAACCCGTGTCCAATAAACTGGCTGAAGACACACAGGAACCCGTACCAATAACCTGGCTGAAGACACACACGAACCCGTGCCCAATATACTGGCTGAAGACACATAGGAAGCCGTGCCCAATGATCTGGCTGAAGACACACAGGAACCCGTGCCCAATAAACTGTCGGAAGGCACACAGGAACCCGTGCCCAATAATCTGGCTGAAGACACACAGGAACCCTGTGCCCAATAAACTGGCTGAAGACACACAGGAACCCGTGCCCAATAAACAGGCTGAAGACACACAGGAAACTCGTGCCCAATAAACTGGCTGAAGACACACAGGAACCCGTGCCCAATAATCTGCTGAAGACACAAGGAACCCGTGCCAATAAACTGGCTGAAGACACACAGGAACCCGTGCACCAATAAACTGCTGAAGACACACAGGAACCCGTGCCCAATGATCTGGCTGAAGAAACACAGGAACCCGTGCCCAATAACTGGCTGAAGACACACAGGAACCCGTGCCCAATAAACTGCTGAAGACACACAGGAACCCAGCCAATAATCTGGCTGAAGAACACAGAACCGTGCCCAATAAACTGGCTGAAGACACACAGGAACCCGTGCCCAATAAATCTGGCTGAAGACACACAGGAAACCCGTGCCCAATAACACTGGCTGAAGACACACAGGAACCCGCGCCCAATAATCTGTCTGAAGACACACAGGAACCCGTGCACAATAAACAGGCTGAAGACACACAGGAACCCGTGCCCAATATACTGGCTGAAGACACAGAGGAAGCCGTGCCCAATGATCTGGCTGAAGAAACACAGGAACCCGTGCCCAATAAACTGGCTGAAGACACATAGCAACCTGTGCCCAATAAACTGGCTGAAGACACAAGGAACCCGTGCCCAATAATCTGGCTGAAGACACACAGGAACCCGTGCCCAATGATCTGGCTGAAGAAACACAGGAACCCGTGCCCAATAAACTGGCTGAAGACACACAGGAACCTGTGCCCAATAAACTGGCTGCCGACACACAGGACCCCCTGCCGATTAATCTGGCTGAAGACACACAGGAACCCGTGCCCAATACACTGGCTGAAGACACACAGGAACCCGTGCCCAATAAACCGGCTGAAGACACACAGGAACCCGTGACCAATAAACTGGCTGAAGACACACAGGAACATGTGCCCTATAATCTGGCTGAAGACACACAGGAACCCGTGCCCAATAAACTGGCTGAAGACACACAGGAACCAGTGCCCAATAATCTGGCTGAAGACACACAGGAACCAGTGCCCAATAAACTGGCTGAAGACACATGGGAACCAGTTGTCAGGGCTGAGCTGTGCTCAGACTGCAGACAGGCTGCAACAGCTGATGTGCGCTCCCTCCCTAATACACTTGCTGCTGACAGCTCTGTGAGTGACAGGGGGCGAGTGCACCAGCCAATGGGAGGACCCGGAGGCCGCTCCAATCAGCTGCAGGGGCGGTATCCAGGAATCCCATTTAAACTCCCTGAAAGCTGACTGCTGCGCCTGTGATATTCCTGGCTACCTCGTGTTTCTTGTTTGGTTATTGTGTTTTGCTTATCTGTGTACCTGACCTTGACTTGTTCTCCTGACCCCGGCTTGTCTCCTGTTTTTGTACATCTCACCCGTTTTCATCTTGACCTAGGCTTGTTTACGTTTATCCCTCTGGTTCTTATTTGTGGCTTTGGCGTTCCTATTTGATATTGACCCGGACTGTCTGACTATTCTACTTCCTCACGTCCCCAGCACTTTAGCAGAGCAGGGACTGTCGCCCAGTTGCGGTCTGCCGCCTAGGGCAGTACGTCAAGTAGGCAGGGACAGTGGGCTGGGTTCCAGTTAGGGCTCACTGCACCTCCCTTGACGTGACACCCGTGCCCAATAATCTGGCTGAAGACACACAGGAACCTGGGAGCAATAATCTGGCCGAAGACACATAGGAACCCGTGCCCAATAAACTGGCTGAAGACACACAGGAACCTGGGAGCAATAATCTGGCCGAAGACACATAGGAACCTGTGCCCAATAATCTGGCTGAAGACACACAGGAACCCGTGCACAATAAACTGGCTGAAGACACATAGGAACCCGTGCCCAATAATCTGGCCGAAGACACATAGGAACCCGTGCCCAATAATCTGGCTGAAGACACACAGGAACCCGTCCCCAATAATCTGGCTGAAGACACACAGGAACCCCTGCCCAATAAATTGGCTGAAGACACACAGGAACCTGTGCCCAATAATCTGGCTGAAGACACACAGGAACCTGTGCCCAATAATCTGGCTGAAGACACACAGGAACCCGTGCCCAATAATCTGGCTGAAGACACACAGGAACCCGTGCACAATAAATTGGCTGAAGACACACAGGAACCCGTGCCAAATAATCTTGCTGAAGACACACAGGAACCCGTGCCCAATAATCTGGCTGAAGACACACAGGAACCCGTGCCCAATAATCTGGCTGAAGACACACAGGAACCCGTGCCCAATAATCTGGCTGAAGACACACAGGAACCCGTGCACAATAAACTGGCTGAAGACACACAGGAACCCGTGCCCAATAATCTGGCTGAAGACACACAGGAACCCGTGCACAATAAACTGGCTGAAGACACATAGGAACCTGTGCCCAATAAACTGGCTGAAGACACACAGGAACCCGTGCCCAATAATCTGGCTGAAGACACACAGGAACCCGTGCCCAATAATCTGGCTGAAGACACATAGGAACCTGTGCCCAATAATCTTGCTGAAGACACACAGGAACCCGTGCACAATAATCTGGCTGAAGACACACAGGAACCTGTGCCCAATAATCTGGCTGAAGACACACAGGAACCCGTGCACAATAAACTTGCTTAAGACACACAGGAACCAGTGCCCAATAAACCGGCTGAAGACACACAGGAACCCGTGCCCAATAATCTGGCTGAAGACACATAGGAACCTGTGCCCAATACACTGGCTGAAGACACATAGGAACCCGTGCCCAATAATCTGGCTGAAGACACACAGGAACCTGTGCACAATAAACTGGCTGAAGACACATAGGAACCTGTGCCCAATACACTGGCTGAAGACACACAAGAACCCGTGCCCAATATACTGGCTGAAGACACACAAGAACCCGGGAGCAATACACTGGCTGAAGACACACAGGAACCCGTGCCCAATAAACTGGCTGAAGACACACAGGAACCTGTGCCCAATACACTGGCTGAAGACACATAGGAACCTGTGCCCAATAATCTGGCTGAAGACACACAGGAACCCGTGCACAATAAATTGGCTGAAGACACACAGGAACCTGTGCCCAATAATCTGGCTCTGCTCAACACAAACCATCAGCTCAGTACTAGGAAATACACAGCAACCGCACAGAATGGACTAATGCACAACAGATATGGCTCTTATGAGAATGGATTCTTCCAAGAGCCCAGCGACAGATGGGAATGAAGTCCTCCAATACCCTGGCGATGGATGGGAATGTAATCCTCTGACAGCCTGGCAACAAATGAGAATGATGCCTTCCACAGCCTGGTGATGGAGGAGAATGAAGTCCTGCTACATCCGCACACAAGAAAGAGTGTGAGGACAAATGTCTACTACCTCCCCAAGATTCATAAAAATGAGACTAATCCCCCTGGTAGACCCATCATCTCAGGGGTTAATTCTATTTTATCCAATTTGTCTCACTATCTGGATCTTTATTTCCAACCAATGGTTAACAATCTTCCAAGTTTCCTGATAGTGTATTAAAAGATTTTATAGATTTTACATGGAATAGCAAATTATCTTTTCTAACTTTGGATGTATCGTCCCTTTACTCTAACATCAAACACGATCTTGGTATTGCAGCCATTCAATTCTATCTCGATCAAACAACTGATTTTTCTGAACCTTTTAGAGATTTCCTTATTGACGGTTTGAAGCTTATTTTAAATAACTTTTTTCAATTTGGCTCCACCCATTATCATCAGAAAGTTGGAACAGCCATGGGGACTCGGGAGGTGCCCTCTTACGCCAATTTGTTTATGGGCCATTTCGAATCATCCTATATCATGTCAAATTTGAATCCTTTTTATCCAACATCATCTATTATAAACAATATATCGATGATCTGATTTTTATCTGGCAAGGTCCAATAGAAACTGCTAAAATATTTGTCATTACTTAACCAAAATCCATGGGGTATTGAATTCACTATGACATATAATACACAAGAAATAATATTCTTGGATCTGTTTCTATATATAGAAAATTCTGTTGTTAAATCGAGGAATGCATTTAAAACATGTGACTCTAATGGGTACCTGCCGTTTACCAGCAACCATCACAGGAATTGGGTACATAACATACCCTTTGGCCAGTTTAGGCGACTAAGAAAAAATTGCACAGATGATGATAATTTTAACATACAGTCCGACCATCTTTCAAGGAAATTCCAAGAAAAAGGTTTTCCTTCGGAGTTAATAACTGCAGCTAAACAGAAAGCAAGTACCAATACTCAAAAAGAATATCTATCCAATTGTTCTAAAAAAAAAAACTGCTGTCACTAAAGAAAAATTCAACTGCGATTTTATTACTACTTTTAATACTTATGAAAATATCTATTCACTAATAAAAAAAAAAACATTGGGAGATATTGTTACTAGATCCTGTTCTAAAACCTTTTCTTCCCTTGAATCCCCGCATCATTTATAGAAAGGCGAAAACCATTAAAAACATTATGGCCCCTTCTCGTCTGACACAACTAACACAGTATAATCACACCTCTAGTCTTCCTAGTAAGTTCACAACAATCGGCGTTTTCGCTTTTAATGATCCCACATGTAAATGTTGTAATATAATCGTACAAAACAACACATTTTCTTCCTTTTCCACAAAAGAAGAATTTAAAATGAATCCATCCTTGTCCTGTGATAGAACTTACGTCATCTATTTCATTACTTGCAGCTGTGGACTCCAATATATCGGAAAGACAAACTATCTAATCTCCACTCACCGCTACAATATCAAACATAAGAAGTGAATGCACCGTCTACCCAAGATTGTTTCCAATGTACATCCAAATGAAACAGTGACCTTTAACATAGAAGCTATAGAGCAGATCCCACAGACGTTCCCAATAGATCACAGGTTTGAAGCGAAAGAGAGACCTATTGGATCTTCAAAATGGCCACCGTAATCCCTAATGGTTTAAACGAGCTTCAGGAATTAATATTTTAAACAAAAGTTTTAAATATCTTTTTAGAAATAACTTGCGCCATTCACAGAAGTAACTGACGCTACTGACAAGAGAGCGGGACTCGCCTCCAAACTACCAAACACTTGGGGTCAATAGTGGCAATAATCGTTCCGTTAGAAATTGATTCATCTTGTTTTTCTTATTTAATATAAGTATTTACTTGTAACATTGTTTCTATAGAGTTTCATTTAGTTATTTATTTTGTAAACAGCTTTTTAACTCGTAATTGCTTCCAACTATGTTTCCATTGTAGCCTCTTTTCCATCCTCGCGGTCTTTTTAAACCCCACACCTGCAATGCTATGTATACCTGAAGAAGCTGCTCGTTCAGCCAGCGAAACGCGTTGTATATGCACCATTCTAGTGGTCTCAAATACCCAGGTGTATTATAGTTTCTTTTATCCCAGAGAGCTTCTTCTCTTCAAAAGAAACTGTTTCCAGAGTAAGAGTGTGTGAGGACAAACCCAGCTCTGCTACATCTGCACATAAGAAAGAGAGAGGACAAACCCAGCTCTGCTACATCCGCACATAAGAAAGAGAGAGGACAAACCCAGCTCTGCTACATCTGCACATAAGAAAGAGAGAGGACAAACCCAGCTCTGCTACATCCGCACATAAGAAAGAGAGGACAAACCCAGCTCTGCTACATCCACACATGAGAAAGAGAGAGGACAAACCCAGCTCTGCTACATCTGCACATAAGAAAGAGAGGACAAACCCAACACTGCTACATCCACACACAAGAAAGAGAGAGGACAAACCCAGCTCTGCTACATCCGCACACGAGAAAGAGAGAGGACAAACCCAGCTCTGCTAATCCCAACAAAAAAGAGAGGACAAACCCCGTCTGTACCATCTGAACAAGAAAGAGAGGGAAAAACCCAGTCTGCTACATTTTCCCCAAACAAAAAGAAGGGACAAAACCCAGCTCGCTCATTGAATAAGAAAGGAGAGGACAAACCCACCCGCGTCCTCCGCACATAAGAAAGAGAGGGCAAAACCCCCTTTTGCTACACCGCACATAGAAAGAAGGACAAACCCAACACGCACATTTCCCCACACAAGAAAGAGAGGGACAAAAACCCGCTCTGCTACCCGCACATAAGAAGAGAGGACAAACACCCAGTTCTGCTACATCCGCACATAAGAAAGAGAGGACAAACCCAGCTCTGCTACATCTGCACATAAGAAAGAGAGAGGACAAACACCCAGTTTTGTACATCCCCACATAAAAAAAAGAAGGGAAAACCCCCCTCTGCACTCCACATAAAAAAAGAGGGGGACAATCCCAGTTGCTACATTGCACAAAGAAAAAGAGAGGACAAATTTTCCCGCTCTGCTAACATCCCACTAAGAAAGAGAGGGACAAAACCCCGCCTGCTAATTGCCCATAAGGAGAGGGCAAACCGACTCTGCAAAATCCGCCATAAGAAAGAGAAGGACAAAAACCGCTCTGCTGCTCTCAACAAAAAAGAGAGAGGACAAAAACCCCGCTCTTACTCCGCACATAAAAAAGAGAGAGGACAAACCCCCTTGCAATCCCCACATAAGAAAGGAGGACAAAAACCCCGGGTCTGCTAAACCACATGGAAAAAAAGAGGACAAACCATCCTTTAAACGCACATAAGAAAGAGAGGGCAAAACCCATCTGCTACATTGCAATAGAGAGGACAAACCAGCTCTACTACATCCACACAAGAAAGAGAAGGGAAAAAACCCGTCTGCTACATCCCCACAAGAAAGAGAGGGGACAAACCCAGCTCTGGCACCACACAAAGAAAGAAAGGACAAAAACCCGCCCGCTGCATCCACAATAAGAAAAAGAGAGGACAAAACCCCGCTCTGTACTCTGCACATAAGAAAGAGAGGAGAAACCCCGCCTGCTAAATTGAAAAAGAAAGGAGGAAGGGCAAACCCAGCTTGTACTTGCAATAAAGAAAGGAGGGAGAAACCCAGCTCTGCCACACCGAACATAAGAAAGAGAGGGGGCCCCAGCTCGGGTACATTGCACACAGAAAGAGAGAGGACAAACCCAGCTCTGGGTCATCCACACATGAGAAAAAAAGGGGGGGACAAACCCCTCTGCTACATCTGCACATAAAAAGAGAGAGGACAAACCAGCCTTGTACATCTGCACATAAAGGGGAAAAGAGGACAAACCCAGCTCTGCTAAAATTTCCTAAGAAAGGAAAGGGGGAAAACCCCGCTCCTAATCTGCACATAAAAAGAGAGAGGACAAACCCAGCCTGTACATCTGCACATAAAAAGAGAGGGAGAAACCCAGCTTGCCACTCCGCCATAGAAAGAGGGGACAAACCCAGCTCTGTACATTTTGCACCCCAAAAAAGAGAGGACAAA
>JAODAL010030505.1:0-25000 GCA_025379985.1 Phyllomedusa bahiana
CCATAATGTCATTGTGCCACTGCCTGACCTCATACTGCTGCCGCCGTGACCTCCACACTGTGTGATTGTGCCACTCTGTGGCCAAATACTGTTTTGCCACCTCCAGAATGCCATTGTGCCACTGTCTGACCTCATACTGCTGCCGCCGTGACCTCCACACTGTGGGATTGTGCCACTCTGTGGCCTAAGACTGTTTTGCCGCCGCCAGAATGTCATTGTGCCACTGCCTGACCTCATGCTGCTGCTGCCGTGACCTCCACACTGTGTGATTGTGCCACTCTGTGGCCTAATACTGTTTTGCCGCCTCCAGAATGTCATGTGCCACTGCCTGACGTCATGCTGCTGGTCTGCCATCGTCACCTCCACACTCTGTCACTAATGTTCCCAAACCTGAGCTCTCAGCTTGTTTTTTTCCAGCTTTCGCTAGCATGACTTTATCAGGCTACATTCCCGCTTGAGTTTTTTGGTCAGTTTTGCCCTCTCACTTATGCCCAGGGAATTTTATAGTGAAGCGATTCTAAGAGCGGCGGCAGTCATGGGGTGTCATACTAAAAACACAACATTGTATAAGACCAAACCAAGCTCCCTCTGCATATTTAAGCATGGCACAACGTTTTACAGCACCCTGCAGGCTCTGGGCAGCCTGGAAATAGCTGTTTTTTAACGTGATTCGTGCCGAAGTAATTCGGACCGAAACGAATTTTGTCGGAAAATTCGGCGAAGTGACCGAACCGAATTTTTGAGAAATTCGGCCATCTCTACATGTCACTTATCTCCCCGCGCGCACAGTACGATCGTAGTGTACGAACGAGGAGAGGAGGTGAAATCCATAGTTCTCTATAAGAACTATGGATTACCGTAATGATTGGGGCGCATTTTGCTCGTATTAGAGCGCAGTACGCCACGAAATACATAGCGAAATGAGCCCCAAAATAAGCCGTGTGAACATACCCTTAGGGTCATAAAGACAATGGGTATCTCAAATACTTAAAGAAAAAGATTTTTGCACTCCATCCATATAAAAAGGTAGCAAAACTTTGTTGTGGAGTTTTAGGCAATGTTCACACGGCTTATTTGGGTGCGGATTGGAGCCATACTGCGTGCCGTATTTGCGCTGCGGTACGGCTCCAATCCGTCCCAGTAACTATGGTAATCCACAGTTCTCATAGAGAACTATGGATTCCGTCTCTCCTTCCCGCTCAGCGAATCCGCCGGGCGGGGAGAAAGTGACATGTGAATTATTTACGGCGCGTACGCACCGTAGATAATAACAGTCTATGGGGCCGGCACGCTGCCGGCCCCGCCCCCGCCCCGCAATTACACTGGCAATAAGCTGTGTGAACAGGGCCTTAAAATCCCTAAAAAATAAGTGCACACTTGCTACCTATTTCTTATGGATTTTAATACTCCACAATAAAGTTTTGCTACCTTTTATGTAGATGGAGTTCAAAAATCTTTTTCTTTAAGGGTGCTTTTACACGGTGCATTTTTAGTGCTTTTTATGTGTTTTTTGTGCAGCAATGTACAGCATTAATTGCTGTGCCTTCCTGCACAAAACAAGCAATATAAAAACGCATTAAAAATGTACCGTGTGAAAGCACCCTAAGCATTCAAGATTGCTTGAGAAAGAGGGCATACCAACTCCCAGCGTTGCACAGATGTGCGGATCTCTCTGCTTGGTGTCTGGTTATGCCTCACCATAGATGCATGCAAAGTACTTTTAATTCCTCAAAAAAACACTTCTATTACCCGCACTGCGGATATTGTATGAAGTGTTGAGAAATTAATGTTTGCACATAAATAAAAAAATAAAAAAATGTATTAAAGAAATGGACATATTGTTATTTGACCTACAGTCTATCGCCTATTGGAACTATTCATAAGAAGTAAGGAGAAACTTCTTCATAGGTCAAGGTGGTTACTCAGCAGATGACTTAGTGGGTGTTTTATAAAGTTCAAGTATAGAAGGTAACAGGGTGAGATATCAATTGTCTTTGTGACTCTAGCAGTTGCCTGGATGATAAACAGCCCCATATATGCAGCAGAGATTTGGCGGCTAAAAGTACACCCTAGATTTCGTCAAAAAGACCACTGTAATGGGTGAGCGGGTAGTGGACCCACTGGACCACTGCCCGGCTTGCTCCAAGGGGGCATAACTAAGCGGCCGTCGGCATCTTCACAGAGCCTTAGATAGTAAGATGGCTCCTCAACAGCCGCCACGTTCGACCTGAGAGCAGTCCCCAGCAGTGGCAGCTGACCAGACAGGCCAGAAGTGCCAATGCTAGGCACCAACAGGATTAGGGACAAAGATATAGCAGACTAGAAGTAGATATGTGCAGGTACAGAACAGACAAAGACAGGACTAAATGGATGCCAAACAGGAAGATTAAATGGAAGGCAAGGTATAAATCATAGACTGCCTAGACACAACACCAAGAACATGAGCAGAGACTAAAGCTAGGAACTAAGGCATAAACATGGCAAGGAAGCTCACAGACAAGGATACAGACAGACACATGGAAACCAGCAAGAAGTCTAACCAACAAGACAGCACACACCAAACCAATAACAAACATAAGACAAGACACTACATGTAACAATAGCATGAGCCTAAACCACAACATGCAACAACAGACTACAAAACAACAGAGATCAGGCAGGGAGTGTGGTGAAAAGCAGGCTTATAACCACACAGGTGGAAGGGGATTGGCAGAGAAAGCCCAACCCCGCTGCACACTGTGGGAATAAAGGAGTGGAAGATGTGGCTAAAGCTATAGAGAGACAAGGAATCAGGGCAGCAGCCAAGATGGAGGAGCAGCATGGCCAGCACGGAAAAAGCCACAAAGCAACTGCAGGTGGGCAAGCAGTGGCAACAGGAGTGTCCACGGTGACAGCGGCACCGCAACAAGAACCAAATCTGCGATAGGAACACAGGTACATCCGCGGTTCGTAGCAGAGGCCGCGGCATAAGGACAAAAACCTGGCCATGTCCGTGGCCCAAAACAGAGACCGCGGCACGGACCGTGACAACCACAAGTAACCATGAGTTCCTATAATTATACAGTATTTCCTTTGTTGTGTGAAATGTTGTCTGATATGTCAATAAGGAAAAGTTAGATATTATATGTTTTAAACAATAATATTAAAAGTTATATTTTAACCACCTACAGACTTATTTCATCAGTGATTTTCTTGAAGTTTGGATGGTGGTATTTACATAATTTCTTATATACTATATTATATATCCATCCAAATATTGAGTAAGCAAGTACTGTAAGTATATATCTGACTGGCAACTACTTACAAGTACCTATGTACATGTAATTATATATCAATTTACAGGCTTCTTTTTCTAGTACTCTAAAAGCAGAGACATAGCTCTTTAGCTGTCAGCACGATTTTCTACTTGCACACTGATTCAGTATCATTCAGAAGGCATTGTCAAGATGTAAGTGCCAAGTGGTAGAAAATTTTAAAATATAGCTATATTGAGATAGCCTTTAGCACTTGTTGACTAACAAATGTGCGTACATTTTTTTGCTTCTTTTATCTTATCCCACCTTTAATGTTTGTTACCAATAAATGTCCATTAAAAAATCAATGAAGTTCTGTAGGAATACTTATTTACCTCTTGCTAAGCACTTAAAGAACAAAAGATGACCTGTATCTGACCATAATAGATTCTGTGGGGAGTAATATTCAGATTACATGTAATTATGGTGGCCTCCTCCTGCATTAGAAAGCTGAATTCTTCTAAATAGAAAATGTCACATGTATAAGAACATTTTATTATATTGATTCAGACTTGTCTGTACTTAAAGTGCTTTTCCCACAAATAAAACTTCAGCACTTCTATTTACAAGATCTGTGATGAGCGTCTGGTTCCTGGGGGCAACAGAACAGGGGACCTATGTCCACCATACGAATGGAGCAGCCATCGGGCATGTGCCCTGCCGCTCCATTCAACTTTGTAGGATTGTTGGAAATAGTTGAGCACAGTCCTCTAGAGCTGAATCTAATGGCAGCACACATGCCTGACCATCCCTCCATTCAACTGAGGGAAACAGGACATCTCACAGTTGTGGAGTACTCAGCCACTAGACTGCTGTTAGCACCTAACCAATTGTTCATGAAAAAAATTCCTTACACATTTTTTTCCAAAAAACAATTTCTTAATATATCTTTGGAATTATTTTGTACAGAATTAAAAATGGCTGATCAAATGTGAAATAAAAAAAATACAAGAAAAATAAAGAAGGGATGAGGGTTAAACAAATCCCAATTCCAGGACAATAAAACCCCTTTCCGAGACTCCCCCAAAAACCCCCCCAAAAGGGGCCCAAAAAGGGATTTGTCTCTTTACAAAGCTTTCGCCTGTCTTTTGCCCCGGGAAAGTTGAACTGGGGGGCGTGCTAGCTTGTTTCCCGTTCGCCCCCCTCTCCCCCCTCCCATCGCACACAGGCAGAAAATAACTTTTTAAAACAGCAGTAGCAAAGGGGTGATAAGTAGTTTTAAAGGGGATTTTTTATCGCAAAGTTGAAATGGGCCATTTTTTTTTTAAATCGAAATTTTTAGTTCATGCGAAAAATTTAGGTTTAAAATCTGTGCATCTTTTTTTTTGTTTGGGCCTTTTCGGCGCCTTCCGGTCATTTTGGGGCCCCCCCCCCCCCCCCCCCAAAAGAAAAAATCGTTACGGAATAGAGCAGGGTGAGATGGTTGTGCACGCATAAATGGTTTGTGAATGGGTTTGGGCGATTCGCAAAAAAAAATCACATGACCTTTTTTTACATAGAACAGCTTTTCTTTTTCAGCCTCGGGGGTCTTCGGGGGTTCAGGGCAGAAGGACGTGAACTCTGCTTTTTTCCCCAAAACGCCAGCGAAAGAAAATCTATTTTTTCACAGAAAAAGGGCTCTACTGTTAGCTGGGGATCCTTACAATTTTTGTTAGATTAAAAAGATTGGGGAAAATTTTATGTAGTTGGGAAGAATTTAAAGGAGTTTTCCCCCGCGGGAAATCACGGGGGGGGAACCCAAAGGGGGGGGCCCCCGCGGGCGAAAACGACCCTAGCTCCAAAAAAGAAAACGGATAAAGTTCACCAAGACTTAGTGTTGTTTTTGCAAATGCAATAGCTTTTTTAATTTTAAAAGTTTTCTATTGAAAAATTTCCTGGATATTGGGCCCCCTGAAACTTATATTTTAAAAAAATTTTTTTTCTTGTAAACTGAAAGGGCTCTTTTTTTAGGTCAAAAAACCCCTTTTAAATTTTCATATACATTCGATAGGGGGGGGGTTTTTATTTTAAATTTTTCCCTTTCCGCTTTTTGTTTTTGGGCCCCCTTGGGAGTTTAAAATTTTGAACCAGCAAATTTTGGGAGTCAGCACAGATTTATAGGTGCCAAAAAAATACCTTTTTTTAAACCGAATTTCTTTTCAGTTAAAATGTTTTTTGCCTTTTGCCCCCGTCCGGTTTGTTGATAGAGCCCCTTGGGGAGTTAAATTTGAACCCCCAAATTTTGTAATTAAACCCCATGAAAAATTTTAAAGGTGCCCAAAAAAAACCCTTTTTTACCGAATACATTTCAGATAATGTTTTTTTTACTTTGGCGCAGGCCCGCTTTGTTTATAGAAACACTTTGCAGATTAAAATTTTAATACAGCAATTTTGTAGTCCAAACCCAGGTGAAATTTTATAGGGGCCCAAAAAAAACCTTTTATGATCCGAAACATTTCAGGGTACTTTTTTTTTTTACTTTGGCGGGAGGCCAGCTTTGTTGATAGATCTCTTTTCCTTAAATTTGGATATAGCCCCAAAAATTTTTAGTCCCCCACAGTGGAAATTTAAAAGGTCCCCAAAAAAAACCTTGTTATTACCCAATTCATTTCGATTAAATGTTTTTTCACTTTGGCGAGGCCAGCTTTGTTGATAGATCTACTTTGCATTAAATTTGGGAAAACAGCAATTTTATTTTGATTTGGGGGGGGGTTTGAGAAAAGCGTGGGTTTGCCGCTTTTTTAAAAAGAGACCCTTTTCCCAAAAACCCTTTCCCAAAACCCTTTTCAAATTTTTTAATTTCTGAACATGGGCGAAAATTTTAAAGGGAAGCGAGCAAGGGGGTGTAGACATGGAGGTTAAGGGACGAGAGAAGGGGCTCCCCTTTCCCGTGCTGGCGACAACACGGGCCAGCGGATCGTTTATTGCAGGACCGAAAGGGCCCGTCTCCCCTGGGGTCAGGGCTTGTTTAATTTCATTTAAAAACAGCGTCGCCCCAAACTGTCCATCGGGGGGTTTAATTTCAACCTGCATCCAGCACCCAAATTTTCATGTTTTGAATTTTTGGGGGCATTTTTTCTGTGAAAAGCAGCTAGAAATAAAAGGGCCTATTGTTTAAAAAGGGGGTTTTTAACAGACATTTGTTTTAAAAATTGTCAAAAAGTCCCCAAGGGGGATGGGCTGTCAAAACAGGGAAAAGGTAGGCATGTTAATGGACACATATTGCAAAATGACTTGTTTTTTCAAATTTTTTAAAAATAGCTATCAATCCCTGTATTGGACAACCCCTTTAAATTTTAAATTAAAAAAAAGAAACAAAACATGGTGGGATTCCAAACCCATTTTTTAAAAAAGTGTTTTTTGAATTAAAAATACTAAAAAAAAATTTCGGGACAAAATAGCTGGTAAAACAATTTTCCCTTTAATTGTACAAGGGAGGTACAGGAAAACTTGAAACCCGGGTAGGTTAAATTTAGAGGGCATGCCGGGATGGGGGGCCGGACAAGAACCCAAAAAAACAGAGACAATTTCCCACCACGGTTTAAATAAAATGAGAAAAATAATGCCAAGAAAAAAAGGGCACCGGGTGGAACAGGAGCGTTTTTCCCTCATTTTTTTCCAAATGAAGGGTCAATTTGGGCCGCACTCTACGGAGGGGCAAGCGTATCCCGGGGTTGTTTATGTCCAGTGAAACCCAAAAAAGGGGTTGAAAGACTTTCTATTTTCCCGGGACTTTTTAAACTTGGGGGGCAGCAGGTTTTAAAGGTCCCTTTTGCGGGACAGGGCGGGTATAGTTAATGTCCAGTTTAAAATAAAATGGGGTTCAAAAAACTCCTTTTCCCGCCTTTTTTTTTTGGGGGTCAGGGCAGGGGGAAAGGTTATACTGCGGTCCAGGAAAAGGTATAGTCAATGTCCCCTTCAACTAAAATGGGGGTTTAAAGACTCCTTTTCCCGGAACTTTTTAATCTGTGGGTCAGACAGGTTTAATGGTCATTCTGGGGTACAGGACAGATATAGTCAATGTCCAGTTCAACTAAAATGGTGGTTGGAAGACTCCTTTTTCCGGCACTTTTTAATCTGGGGTCATGCAGGTTTGGGGCTCATGCTGCGTTCAAGGACAGGGATATTCAATGTCCAGTTCAACTAAAATGGTGGTTGAAAGACTCCTTTTCCCGGCAATTTTGAATCTGGGGGTCATGCAGGTTTGGGGCTCATGCTGCGTTCCAGGACAGGGATATTCAATGTCCAGTTCAAGTAAAATGATGGTTCAAATCATACTGCCTTCTGGCACTTTTTAATTTGTGGGTGATGCAGGTTTAAGGGTCATGCTGTGGTACAAGACCGGTATAGTGAATGGTGTGTTTTTTTTTTTCTGTGGCTTTTATAACCTAAGTGTGTTGCCTAAGATGTTACGGGGAAATCCCTAAAGAAGCATTTATGCTATCTATCATACATGAAAAAACTTTGAGATTCTCGGTTCACATATTTTGATCAAAAGATGTTTAAGCTGCCCACGACTTTCAACGTGATCTCAAATCGGGCAGTCCTATACTATCTTTTACCTCTCAATAGAGCCAATTCCAGGCCTCTCACTGGGTCAGCCGACCTCCATTATACAGAGAGAAAAAAAATAAAACACACCAGACCTGCAAGCTGCACTTCTTATGACAGCCTGTGAGAGTGGGCGGGTGCAGAAAGCCAAAATGGAGGCACCCCTTCCTCCCCATATAGGTTAAAATCAATATACACCAAATATAACGTATGGTTCTGCACAAAAAACATTTCTGAAAAAACATATGCAAACCTGGGTGCCACTGGCAGGGCTGCGGCACACATATATATACATACATGTACACACGCACACCACTGCCAGCGGCACACTACTGCAAAAAGGGCAATACATTACGTGGAAATCCCTAAAGAAGCATTTATGCTATCTATCATACATGAAAAAACTTTGAGATTCTCGGTTCACATATTTTGATCAAAAGATGTTTAAGCTGCCCACGACTTTCAACGTGATCTCAAACCGAGAATCTCAAAGTTTTTTCATGTATGATAGATAGCATAAATGCTTCTTTAGGGATTTCCACGTAATGTATTGCCCTTTTTGCAGTAGTGTGCCGCTGGCAGTGGTGTGCGTGTGTACATGTATGTATATATATGTGTGCCGCAGCCCTGCCAGTGGCACCCAGGTTTGCATATGTTTTTTCAGAAATGTTTTTTGTGCAGAACCATACGTTATATTTGGTGTATATTGATTTTAACCTATATGGGGAGGAAGGGGTGCCTCCATTTTGGCTTTCTGCACCCGCCCACTCTCACAGGCTGTCATAAGAAGTGCAGCTTGCAGGTCTGGTGTGTTTTATTTTTTTTCTCTCTGTATAATGGAGGTCGGCTGACCCAGTGAGAGGCCTGGAATTGGCTCTATTGAGAGGTAAAAGATAGTATAGGACTGCCCGATTTGAGATCACGTTGAAAGTCGTGGGCAGCTTAAACATCTTTTGATCAAAATATGTGAACCGAGAATCTCAAAGTTTTTTCATGTATGATAGATAGCATAAATGCTTCTTTAGGGATTTCCACGTAATGTATTGCCCTTTTTGCAGTAGTGTGCCGCTGGCAGTGGTGTGCGTGTGTACATGTATGTATATATATGTGTGCCGCAGCCCTGCCAGTGGCACCCAGGTTTGCATATGTTTTTTCAGAAATGTTTTTTGTGCAGAACCATACGTTATATTTGGTGTATATTGATTTTAACCTATATGGGGAGGAAGGGGTGCCTCCATTTTGGCTTTCTGCACCCGCCCACTCTCACAGGCTGTCATAAGAAGTGCAGCTTGCAGGTCTGGTGTGTTTTATTTTTTTTCTCTCTGTATAATGGAGGTCGGCTGACCCAGTGAGAGGCCTGGAATTGGCTCTATTGAGAGGTAAAAGATAGTATAGGACTGCCCGATTTGAGATCACGTTGAAAGTCGTGGGCAGCTTAAACATCTTTTGATCAAAATATGTGAACCGAGAATCTCAAAGTTTTTGCCTAAGATGTAGCACGTATCCATTTGACTGTTGTGGATGTTAATTCCTGCTTCTCCAGCCCTGTTTGGTGTAAGAATGAAGGTGTTGTTGCTCTCCCATAGACTTTAATGGTCATCGCTCATAATCTACTATCGACTTGACTATCAACCATCGACCGATGTCGATGGCCAATGTAATCGCTCAACACTACTGATAAGTATAGATTTCTAAACACCAGTGAGAAAAAGAAAATTATCAAGTAAAATAAATTGAGGGAAATGAATCTTAATGACCAACAATTTTAAAGAGACTGTCCATCTAACAGGTACCATCTTACATACCAGCTTGTCTTTCCTATGACTCTCTATTGAGCATGGAGCAGTTATTTAAGCTGGAGTGAGTTGCACCTGGGCATCTCGAACACCTCTAAAAAAGCTAACTTTTTCAGAAACCTCATAGTAAAACTTCCACTTAATCTTTGTAATTGGAGAGTGTTTCATTTTATTTCTATAGCACCATTATATTCCACAGCTCTGTACAAAGATTGTCATGATTCCACTGGTCACATTATAAATTCCAGATTAACCTATCAGTATGTGTTAGCGTATGGGGGAAACCGAAGTACTCAGAGGCAACCCACGTGGGCACACAAATTCTTTGAAGATTTTGTTGTTTGATTGGATTTTAACCCACTATTTTTGCGCTGCAAGACAACAGTGCTAACCACTGAGCCACCTTGCTGCTTGTAGTTTGATGTTGTATATTCTCACTGTATCATAAAATTGTTTCAAATTAAAAGAAAGTTTGTAGACCTCTGTTTCTACTGTCTCAAGTCCAAAGGTTATATAAGTTAAATGTTGGCAGATATGTTTCAGTGATAATGTAGGACTATTGTAATTAGAAAGAAACCAACAGGCATTGGCAATTGACCCAATAACTGTTGATACACATTTCCTACCCAATTGGCTAAAAGAAAATAGACATGAGTAACAAGTATGGATAGTGTGGTGTGCACACATTTATTTTATAAATATGAATTTTAAAATGATTGTGTCAAGAAATATATTTATCCCTTATCCACTTCTGGGACCTCCATCAATCAGTAAAATGGAGTCCGTGAATCTAGATCCTTCCTTGCTTGTGTGTTGAGAAAGGTGTGTTGAATAGTGGTCAAACATATGCACTGCTATAGGAGCAAAGGAGATAGGTGATTACAGTGTTTGGCTATCTCTTGTTGCTGGCATAGACTTTGAATGGAGCAGCAATTCACATGTTCTTCTGGAGAAGTGGGAGTCAGGGTCCTGTTTAAGCAATCAGTGGGGGTCCCTTCAGCCGGAGAACCCCTCAGTAATCAGGAATTTATTACATATCCTGTAGGTAAGTGATACATATTTTTTGGTGTCAACCGCTTTAACAAGGTTATTTTATGACAATATGACATTTTAATGCTACATCTATTTTGACCAATCCGCATATTAGCTGGAAAAAATCTGTTAACCAAGCTTTTTTAATACAACTGAATAACAATAATAGATATTTATTCTCAAGAGGCTGGTTGTAAATATCTTCAGGTGAATCTCCTTCTGAAACTCAGTTTCGCGTGTACACTTTTTACCCTTTTTCTTGTTTAATTTTCTTTTTTTGGGCATACACACAACCCTTGGCATTTCTGTCCTTTACCCAATAACTCGATTAGGTCAGCAATGATGGTTATGTTTTACATTGTCTCTGGATTATGATTGTCTCATGTTAGATGTTTCCATTAGAAGATCTCTTTCCTTATTATTATATGTCGACTGACCTTTCCATTGCAATTTACTTTTTCTTTTGTACTTTTCTTGTTGAAAAATCTATATCTGATTACTTGTTTGTTATTAAAAAATAGATATACTGACATCTATGAATAAAAATGTTTTAGTAAAGAGATACCATGCAGTATGTGTTTTATTTTAATAGAAGTCAAAGGAAAACATATTCAATATGTTTGTTGGACTAGTTAAAATCATACTGAATAACATGATCACTGATCATTGCTAGTGATGATCGAACCCTAAAAAGTTAAAGTTGAACCTCGAACTTTGAGAAGTTCGGTTCGAAGTTCGAATTGTACAGCAGCAGTAGAATGGGTCTCAAGAATCAACTCCACTGGTCAGCCCCAAGAATCAATTTTATTGGTGGGCCTCATGCACAGTAGTCTGACATGTATCATTATGTAAACTCAGCTTTACTCTGTTATCTCAGTCATACATGAACACTTTCCATGTGTCATTAGGGTTTCTTTACACACACTATTTTTGTTATGCTTTTGAATGCTTGTAAAAAAAATTTCATGCAAGTGCAAGTTTTGCTCAGTGTTTTTGGTGCAATTTTTCATTGTGACTTCATATGCAATTTTAGATTTAATGCATTTTATTTTCCACTATAGGTTTAAATTAACATTGAGCTACAAAAAGAATCTATATGTAAATCCAACCTAAAAATGTATGTATATATAGGGAGACATGTATGAAAGGATTTTTCACCCATTTCTGGTGCAAATGTAAGCAGGCTGCTATGTAAAATGCGGCAAATTTTTTCACAAGACTCAACACTTTTTATTGCGCATAACATGTGTCGGGGTGTCGCAACACACTCATAAAATAAGACACATATACTGTGTGAATGCGGGTCGATAAAACTAGGGAAATTACTGCTCGAACAGGCAGACCTATATCAAAATGGTCTACCAGAGCCTAAGTAGTCGAATTAGAGCTAGATTTGCTTATAGGGCAAAAAAAATTTGCATTATTTCTAAACCTACAATAGTACAATAATAACAAATTTCTGATAATTATCAAACTAAAATTAAATTATTTAAATTTAATTAAAAATTATCTTATAAAATTAATATAAAAATATATAATATCCCAAAAGTATAAAAATAACTCCCATAAAATGTATTTAAATTTAATAGAATCTAAAACTATTTTTACATTAAATAACCCACTGAAAATGTTGTTCAGATTTTTATTTTTTTTCATTTTTACTACAGTAAATATGAAATAATTTTTTTCTGCTTTCACCCTTTATTCTACAAACAGCAAGAGTCAGCACACCACAGGTCTTGATGGGACCTGTTGTTCATCAAATAAGATCAGCACCATAGTTTGTATTCACTAACATGCTATTCTAATGACTTTTCATTTCTTTCCAGCCTATTTATAACCTTTACACATGTTTGGCACATTATTTATGCTCCTAAGTCCCCTAATGCGCCAAACACACAGACGAGGCGCGATGAACTTTAGACCCCATTTATAATCACACACTTTCAGGCGCATTATACATTGAAAACAAGTCACAATAAGACACTTATTGTGCCTTATTGTGACTTGTATGAAACTTCTTTCATACTTGTCTTCCATAGTGTCTTCATCAACATTGTTTTAAAAATCACAATTCAGTACAAGAGGACAATGCAGACTTCCCAAGTTTAAAAGTAACTACATACAGTACATTTCATCCAAAAGGTTTCCACTTTTATGTCTTATAGTTACAGTAATTTATTAATGTACAATTTTATGACCATCTAGATAAAATATCTATGTATTTATATATGTATCTAGTATATATCAGTGTATAACTACTAATATGTATACTATATGTTCAGTAGGTGAAATAAGTGTCACCAATAGTGTTGAGCGATTATTATCGACAAAGTTGAAATCGGCACAGTTTTTATGTTGATCGAAATTTTTAGATCATGCGATAATTTAGGTTAAAATCTGTGCATCATCTATTAATATTGCGCCATTTTCGGCGCTTCCTGTCATTTTGGCGGCCAGCAAATCAGCTTACAGAATAGAGCAGGGTGAGATGTGTGTGTGACGTCATGACTGGGATGTGTATGGTTGCGATTGGCTGGAAAAATCACATGACCTCGTTTTACATAGAACAGCCCTTCCTGTTCATGATCAGTGTCTCTCAGCGTCTCATAGCAGTAGGACGTGCGCTCTGCCTGTGTCCAAACAGCTCAGAGAAATTATTCTATTTCTTCACAGAGAAAGCTCTACTGTTAGCTGTGATCCTTACAACTTAGTTCGATCAGAGATTGGAAGATTTTATGTAGTTAGGTAGAGAATTTTAAAGGAGCATCTACCGCTGTAAAGTCACGGGGGGGAACGGAGGGGGGGGAACGGGGGGGGCCCCGGGGGCAAACCCCAAAAAAAGCTCTATAAAAATACTGGATAAGGTCACCAAGTTTAGTGTAGATATTCACGCAATAGCTTTATTTTAACTTTTTCTACTAAAATATTTCCTGGATATTGGGCACCTGAACTTATTTTGGGAAAAAAAATTTTTTCTGTAACTCAGGTTTTTTGTTGGGTGCAAAACCCCACTTTATTATCATAACATTTCAGATGGGGTGTTTTTTTAATTTTTCCCCTTTCCCAGCTTTGTTGATATAGCCACCTTCGTTTAAATTAGAATCCAAAATTTTGTGTCCCCAAAGGTTTAGGGGGCCCAAAAAAATCCCTTTTTTTTCCAATACTTTTCAGATATTTTTTTTTCACTTTGGCGCAGTATAGCTTTGTTCTTGAGGCACCTTGCATTTAAATGTAATACAGAAATTTTTGTAGTCCCACGGTAAATTAAAAAGGTCCCACAAATCCCTTTAATTTATCCAAAATACATTTCAGTACGGGTTTTTTCACTTTGGCGCATACAGTTTTGTTCTTTGAGGCACTTGATTTTAAATGTGAATACAGCAATTTTGTAGTCCCCACAGGTGAATTGAAGGTAAAAAAAATACCTTTATTATCCGAATAATTTCAGATACTGTTTTTCACTTTGGCGCAGGCCACTTTTTGATAGTCTACTTTGCAGTTAAATTTGATAAGCAATTTTGTAGTCACACAGGTGAATTGAAAGGTCCCAAAAAAAACCCTTTTAAATATCCGTATACATTTCGACAGTCTTTTTTTCATTTTGGTCGTCAAGCTTTTTTGATAGTTACTTTGCAGTTAAATTTGAATCCAGCAATTTGTTTGATTTGAGGGATTTAAAAATGCTGTGTTTCCCGTTTTTAATTTTAAAGAGACTTCCAAAAAACCTTCCATACCTTTCAAAATTTTTTATTTCTGAACAGGGAGGAAATTCAGGTGAAAGGAGCAAAGAGGGGGGTGGGCTGGGGAGGGTGGGAGAAGGTGCCTTTTTTCAGTCTGGCGACAACAGCTGCCACGATAGTCTTGCGGGCCTGCATCGCTGGGTCAGGCCCGTAATCTCAGAAACAAACAGGTCGCCAATCTGTCCTTCAGGGTTAATGCACCTGCACCCGCGTCTTACCCCCTCGTCCCCCAGTCAGGGCACAAATGTCTCATCAGCTCATCGCTCCATCAACAGAAGCAGCCCAAATGTCAACCGTGTAGCCACCACTGTGGAAAAATCCATTTTCTGAAGATTCTTGATGACAAAATGTGGTTGGGGTCAGAGGCATTTAAAAAAGTCAAGAGGCCAAAGGGATGATTTTCTCTGCTCTGACGCCCATTATGATCCCATCGAGGGGGAAAAGGAAGTCGGTCAATGGGCAAAAACCCGGGCGGTCGGCAACCCTTGAGTCCCTCTTCCTTGTACTCGAGCTCCGGGATGCAGAATGTCGGACGACGAAGTATCTTGTTGAGAGATGATGAAGACATTGCGGATCCAACGGGTCTTTTCAGGAATTTGCTTGCGAGAGTTCTTTTACTGACGAGGAGGAAGCGATGGGGTAGTGTCAGTATTTTCCGCCTAAAAAAGGGAGGGGGCGGTCGCAGAAGTCGCTGATATGTTTCCGCCACCCACGGCAGGCAACCCCGCTCCCGTTATCGCGTCAAAAAGGTCCGGGCCCTTTAAAAACCCGGGCCTTCTTTGAGCAACCCTCTGATTCACCCGATGTCATATGCCCCCTTTTGGCCGTAACGATAAGTAGAGGCAAACCTTAGGTGGTTAACCAAAAACCCATTTTCTAGTAAAAGCACGAATAAGATTTAAAAAGGAGGCAACATTTTGGCCAAAAAAGGCCCGGGGACCGACCCCGGGCTCCAACCACTGTCACCCCCTCTGTCCTGCCCCCTCCTCCTCCCCCCACCACAAGCGTTCCTCAGCTCCCCATGCTCTGAGTATGATCAGGGATAAACCTCCGCTTCACCCTCCACCGTCGCCCAGTACCCCAGCCCACCAGAGACCCATCCTACCCCTTCTCCTTCCCCATTTTGACGACCTGACGCCTAAGTGGAGTTGCAGCCACCTTTTCTTCCGGTTTTGGGAGCAGAAGAAACATTTTTCCCCAAACCATCCCATACCAAAAGCCTGAATGTCGGCATTGCCGGGCTTTTGGCCTTGGAAATGTTCCTTTCCGTTGGTCTTTACAGATGGTTTTCTCCATGTCAGGCCTTCCCGGCCCCAATCCAGATGCCGAGCAGGATTTCTTTCCCAGAAAAGTCTCCGCCTGGCCAGCCACGTGTCATCTAAAATTTCAAGCGCGTTGCTGCACTGGCCCGGAAAAGTCCATCTGACCCCCCGACACAGGGAAAAGTAAGCACGGCCAAGGGCGCTATATCTTGTGACACTCACTGGGTGAGCTGGGGGGAGCTTGGGGGGACGGGGCTTCAGCTCGGCGTACGCTCTTCAAAACCGCAGGGAGGGTGCGGGGTTTTTTTCCCCCAAAAGGTCCTCTGGTGGCATCACGTGCCCAGAGACACCGGGCCCCGTGTTAAAATTAATTTTTTTGGACCGTCCCCCAAACAGGTTCAGGAGCTGTGGACGGCTCCCCGAACGGACCGGCGCGGGTGGGTGCAAGAACCTTGTCCAGGAAGGGGTGGTGTGCGATAAGGGGGCTAAATCGGGGCCGTCCTTAAGATCGGTGGCTGGGGGACTTTCCTTGCCTGGCACATGTCATGCCCTTGTCTCCAGAAATTTCTAAAGATGGACTGCTGCGGGGAAGGTCAAAGTCAAAGTTCGAAATTCCGCCGTTCGCACCCTGCTTGTCCCCCCTGACGGGGTTGCAGGTCACTGGGCCTCCCTAAACGTCTCATTTTGATGTGGCAACACGCGGGAATTCCACCCCCACATGCTCCAGCGATTGGGCAGCACCGCAATCCATTACGCAGTGGAAGTGACACAGGGCCTGACAAGCAGCGGTGGGGACCTCGGGGGTTGACCCACCGAGAGGGAGGCAGGTGAAAAAGTTGCACCTCCTTGCCCGTTTTGGGGAAAAAGCCACCAAAAAGGTCAGTGCGGCGATGCCCCGTAGCATGAGCATTGTGGTGATCTTATTCTGGAACGACTTGGGCACTCTGAAAAAACAGATCCCCCCCACGACGGAGGGGGAGACGGACCAGTGCGGACCGGAGCTTTCTCTCCGTTGAAACCAAAGGCCGAAGTTTTCTCAAATTTTATCTCTTCATTTGGGGTGGGTTTGGGGGGCCAGGCTAGTGCAGGTAGCGCATCATTTGGGGGCATCATTCAGGCAAAATCAGGGCTGTGTTGAAACTGGCCGGAAGGGAAAGGGGGGAGGGGGAGGAGGAGGGTTTTCTAGACACCGACATTCCCAAGCCCCGGGCCCTTGGAAAGAGGTTTTACGGAAAATTTTTAGGGGGGGAGGAAGATGAGGAAGATCAGTTTTTTAGTGCCCCCCGACCCCGGCTTGGAAAAACAAGATCCTCTCTCACTAAATTTTTTGGATGCTCCATTTCCCAACATGATCCTTTCTGATTGTCAACGGGGGACAAATTGTTGCGTCTGCTTCACGTTCCCAAAGTCCGGGGGAACAACACAGTGACGTACAGCAAGTAGAGTGCAAGTAGCCGTGCGGGAGCACACAGCAGGCAAGGTTGCAGAAGCCCAAGGGTGACCTCTGGCAAACTTTTTTTCCACCTCACCAACGCATGCAATGCAGGGGGCCCCATCCCAAAACACAGAGACCCGCTTAAAATCATGGTGCACGATATCTGCGTCTCAAAACGATGTTTTTGTTTGTGTTCCGGGCCCCTAGACTTTTGGGTATCCAAATGGACGAATGGCCCAGCCGCTCGACACGCAAAAAAGAGGGTTGTCCCCGCCCCGCAGCCAGGTCATATTGAGCGGACCTTTTCCAAAGGGAGGAGTCATTACAGACAAACGCATCGGTTTTTAAGATAATGTGGATCATTTGACCTTTTATCAAAATGAATAGGATGGATTTGTGATGTTTTGGCCCCAAAATTTCCAAGGTCAAAAGATTAGTTGCCGGTTTTTACTTCCTCTTTACACAGAAATGGTCCCTCGAAAATTTTTTTTTTAAAAAGATTATTTCTTCTGCAATTTTTATTCTCTTTTTCCCCAACAGTTAATTTGTGGTTTTCTGTGAGGAACTGAAAAAAACAGCAAGGTTTTATGACAACACCTATTCCATTTTACTCCTTTACTTAGGTTTTTGCATTTTCAAGGTTTTTTAGGTTTTTGCTGTGAGATACAGCTTTTTAATTTTGGTCTTTTGGGCCGATATGTGGTTCAAAATGGCATTTTCCTCACATTTTTAATGTGGGTGAGAAGTCATATTTATAATTTTTTGGGGGGCATGTTGCTGGGGATACAGCAATAATTGGTCCCTTTTGGAACAAAATTGGCTTCTAAGTGGCATTTCTCCTCACAATTTTTAACAGTGGCTGAGAAGTCTATTTATAATTTTTGGGGTCGTTGCTGTGAGAAAAGCAATAATATGGTCCTTTGGAACAGAAATGGGCTTCTAAGTGGGCATTTCTCCCCCACAATTTTAACAGTGGCTGAGAAGTCATATGTATAATACTTGGGGCTGCGCTTTGAAATGCGCCCCTACAAAAAAAAGGCCTATTTCTAAAAAAATGTTGTTTTAACAGATTTTTTTCTTCAAATTGTCCCAAAGTGGCCAAGGGTCATGCTTGAAATTTTTGGGGGGATTTTTTCTGGGACATGCAGCATCTACAGGTCTATTATAAAAAAATGTTGTTTCAACGACATTTGTTCTTCACAATTGCCAAAGTGGGTCAAGGGTCTGCTTGAATTTTTTTGGGGGATTTTTTCTTGGGCATGCAGCTATACATTCCTATTATAAAAAAAAAAGTTTTTTCTAACGAATTTTTTTCTTCACAATTGTCCAAAATGGCTCAAGGGTCGCTTTTAATTTTTGGGGGCATTTTGCTGTGACACGCTAAATACAGGTCCCATTATAAAAAAAATGTTGTTTTTTTGCAGAATTTGTTCTTCACAGTTGTCAAGGGGGCCAAGGGTGATGGTCTGTCGAAACAGGAATAGGTAGGACAATGTTAAGGGAAATATGCAAAATGCTTGTTTTTGCAAGTCTTTAACTAGCCCCAATCCCTGTATTGAGACAACCCATTTAATACAATTAAAAAAAGGAAACAAAGACATGGTGGGGTTTTAACCTATTTTAAAAATGTGTTTTTTAGATTTAAAAAATAAAAAACTTGCTGTCAAAAAAAGCTGGGAAAAAAAAATTCCTCTGAATTTACAAAGGGGGGTAAAAGGGAAAACTTACCCGATGTGGTTATTCAGGGGACATGGGTATGGAGCACGGACAAGGGAAAAAAGTACAGAGAATTTCCCCAGCACGTTGAGTAAAAAAAGAAAAAAAAAAAGCCCAAAAAAAAGGGGACCCGGGTGGAACGGAGCGTTTAAACCCCCAGTATTTCCCCAAAGGAAAATCAATTGATCCGCCCTCATACGGAGGGGCAAGCGCTACCCGGCAGGGCAGTAATTCGTGAAACTAAAATGGTGGTTTAAAGACTCCTTTTTCTGGCACTTTTTAATTTGGGGCATGCAGGTTTGGGCTCATGCGTGGCCCCGGACAGGTTTATTCAATGTCCGTTGAAACTTTAAAAAGTGGTTGAAAGACTCCTTTTTCCCGGGATTTTTAAACTGGGGGGGAGCAGGTTTGGGGTCATGCTGTGGCCCCGGACGGTATGTCAAATTTCCCGTTTAAATAAAATGGTGGGGTTTAAAGACTCCTTTTTCCCGCACTTTTTAACTGGGGTATGCAGGTTTTGGGGTCTGCTGTGGTCAGGAAGGGATGTCTAGTCCCCGTGAAATTAATTTTGGGGGTTGGAAGACTTTTTTTCCCCGCAACTTTTTATCTGGGGGTCCTGCAGGTTTGGGTCATGCGTGGCCCAGGACGGTTAGTCAAGTCCTTTTAACTAAAATGGTGGTTGAAAGACTCCTTTTTCCGGCACTTTTTTAGTCTGGGGTCATGCAGGTTTGGGGCTCATGCTGTGGCTCAGGACAGGGATAGTCTATGTCCAGTGAAACTAAAATGGTGATTGAAAGACTCCTTTTTTTCCGGCACTTTTTAATCTGGGGTCATGCAGGTTTGGGGCTCATGCTGCGTTCCAGGACAGGGATATTCAATGTCCAGTTCAAATAAAATGATGGTTCAAATAATACTGCCTTCTGGAACTTTTTAATTTGTGGGTGATGCAGGTTTAAGGGTCATGCTGTGGTACAAGACAGGGATAGTGAATGGTCTGTGATTTTTTTTCTGTGGCTTTTATAACCTGTGTGTGTTGCCTAAGATGTAGCACGTATCCATTTGACTGTTGTGGATTTTAATTCCAGCTTCTCCAGCCCTGTTTGGGTGTAAGAATGAAGGTGTTGTTGCTCTCCCATGGACTTTAATGGTCATCGGCGATCATCTATCATTGACCATCGAATATCTTGTCGATGATGGCCGACTATCGACCATCGACCGATGTCGATTGCCAACGTAATCGCTCAACACTAGTCACCAATTTTCTAGGTACAGTAGACATATTTCCAAAGGTTCTATTGGCATGGAATTCTCACCAGATATCACTAACATTGCATGCAATCCACACAGGCAAATAAGCCAAATCATAGATGTCCTTAAATTACATTATATGTAAAAGTGACACAGGGAAAAAGTATTGAACACACGAAGAAAAAGAGGTGCATAAAGCCATGGAGAGTCAGGACACCAGCTGAAATTTATCACTACTGCTTAGTGAAAAATAATATCAGCCTGTTCAACTAATGGCCTTTAAAAAGGTGTCTCATTACCAAAGTGCCACACAAGAAACATGATGTGTAAAACCAGTGAGATATCTCAAGACCTTTGCAACCTTATTGTTGCAAAATACACTGATGACATTGGTTACAGAAGAATTTCCAAACTACTGAGGGTTTCAGTGATCAATGTTGGGGCCAAGTGGAAAGAACATCATTTCACCATAAACCACACACTACACGGTAGGCCTCCATCACACAAGTAGGGAACCTGATGTGGTCCACAGCCATTGTTCATTGGAAGGAGGGGAAACCCAAGCTGAAGTTGCACCTGGGCCCATAAGCCTCCAGCGACGCCCTAGGGGGTATATGTCAAAGTAATATCTGCAGGGATTCCCAGCAGCAAATCGCACAGAGTATTACAGCTTGTCCGCCAGCTTGGCTTATTCACATTGAGCTTCCTGGTGCTTTCTTTTCCCTAGCTAAATAATGCTTGCACACTTAACTCCTGACCTGTTGCATAATATGAAAGAAAATAAAGTGTTATTACGTAGGACAGGCCACCTTCTTTCATTGCTCCATGGTTAAGTTATGATGTTCATGTTCCTATTATACATGTAGGTGTTTTTGACAGTGGATAGGGTGCAGCATTGATACTCTGACCAATCTGCAGTTACAAAACCCAATATGCAGTACACTGGGATGTACCTGTCTATCATAACTAGTATTAACTCTTAGCAATTTCTGCTATAGCATCTCTTCTGCGGGAATGGACCAGCAAGTCCAGCTTTTCTCCCTCCATGCATATCATTGAGCGCTGATTGCCTGTGACCCTGTTACCAGTAAACCATCTGTCCTTCCTTGGAGCATTGTTATTTGTCAATATATATATACATTAGGCTTCATTTTTAGGGTGTACCCTAAGGCAGCTGCTCCCATATAAGTGGGTTCAAATTTGACTGCATGCAGAATAGAAGATAACACATTAAAATAACAGGCCAAATTGGTTCATACAAAAATATTTTTTTCCCTATGCATTCAATAAACAATGCCTGCTTTATATTGCACCCTAAAAATTCAGTCTAATCTACTTATATGCGAACAGTGCTAACCACTGCATACCAAGAACAACAAAGACCTTCTATTTTAGAAATGCTCTGACTCAATGTTCTATCACAATTTTACCCTTGTCTAAGTTGCTCAGATCTCTACTCTTGCCCATGTTTTCTGCTTCTAAGACACCTGTTTCAATAATTGACTGTTCAGTTGCTACCTTGTATATTCCACACCTTGACAGGTTCAATTGTCACAAGATTATTATCTATGTTATCCACTTTGCCTGTTAGTGTCTTCAGTGTCATGGCTGATTGGTGCATATCTTGCAGCACTAAGTAAAATATGGAATTGATGCATGAGTCAGGATCTTTGTCAAGAACAGAAACATTTCTGCTCACATTTATAAAGCATAAACATTTCAGCTAATATGTATCAAGCCATTATCATTAATGATTGTGCATTGCAGAACTAAGAAAATTGCAGAATGGACAATAAATAATATAGTTTAAATTACAAGGAATGTCATGATGGCTATTCCCATGTGGACCATGATTATGGTAATATTATGCATCTAATTCAAAACCTCTTCAGATAATGCTTTTATTTATGATACAGGCAATGCCTTTTACAAGTCATCATTTTTTATTTTTGGGCTACAACCAAACGTCTACTTATCATAAGTGTATTTACTTCTGCTGTAATGTTCTTTGATGCTATAACAGCTATATTTAATAATTACATTTTTATGTAAACATCTTCTATATTTATGTCATGTGTGTTAAGATTAAACACTCTATAGCATTAAGATTATTAGTAGAGCAAGGTCATTTTATAGATATACAGAGGATTAAGCATTGTGCAGTTTTTCTTTTTAATTTTACCCAAGTTTCCATTAAATTTTAAATGGGGACCTCTGAATTGTGATACTAAATAAAGTAATCCCATAGCTTTTTGGCGGGTGCTAAACCCCCCGGGTTTGGCTAATTGGCTTTAAATAACTGTGTTTAACGGGGTTAGGGGTTTTAAATAAACCAAAAATTTTGGTTTGTGTTCCTAATCTTTTTTTTTTTTTTTTTTTTTTTTTTTTTTTTTTTTTTTTTTTTTTTTTTTTTTTTTTTTTTTTTTTTTTTTTTTTGGGAAAATTTTGAGGGGGGTTTTTTTTTTTTTTTTTTTTTTTTTTTTTTTTTTTTTTTTTTTGGGGGAAAAGGGGGGGGTCAAAAGCATCACCAAATCTTCAGGAAAGACACCTCTTAGAGGGGGAAGGCACAAAGCACAGATTTTTGGAAGGAATTTACTACAGAAACTCTGCAGGTAAATCTTCGGTTAAAATCTGCAACAGATCATATGGAATTTGAAGAAAATTTGGGTGACAAATTTCTCCATTTAAGTCATTGGGGAAAATCCACAGTAAATCTGTGATTGTACTCAAAATCCTACAGATTTAAAAATCCTCACTGCAGGGAAAGTTTCCATCAGATGGGCATGAAATTTACAAATTCCCAACTATACACAACTACTGGGGGGTTCTGTACTTTATTGATTATCTGTGTTCAAATCAGTAAAGAAAATTGTCAAAGAATAGCTCCACAATAAAATTGCTGACATTAAGGGGGCACATGTATCAAAAGGGGAACGAAGTGCGTGTGTGAAGTGTATAATCCCTGACTCATGAAAGTGGTTTTTTTTGGGGCTCGAAAAGGGGTTTTAAAATTAATCGCCCCGCCTGTGTATTACATGAAAAAAATTTTAGACTCTCGGTTCACATATATGACAAACATTTTAAGCGCCCACGACTTAACTGGCTCAAACGGCAGTCCATCCAAAATTTACCTCTAATCGACCAAACAGGCCTTTCCTGGGTCACCGACCTCCATTTTTCAGAAGAAAAAATAAAAAACCCCAACCTGCAAAGTGCCCTTCTTATGACAGCCTGTGAGAGTGGGCGGGGGCAGAAACCCAAAATGGAAAACACCCCTTTCCCTTTTTATATAGGTTAAAAAAAATGTACACCAATAAACGTATGTTTCTGACCAAAAAAATTTCTGAAAAAACGTATGCAAAAACCGGGTGCCACTGGCAGGGGGTGCGGGACACAGTAATTTACATTAACACACAGACCGCCCCCAGCGGCACATTTCTGCAAAAAAGGGGGAAAACACTACGTGAAATCCCTAAAAAAAAAAATTTATGCTATCTTCATCATGAAAAAACTTTTAGACTCTCGGTTCAATTCATGTCAGAACATGTTTAAGCTCCACGCTTTTTAACGTGGCTCAAATCGGGCATCCTATCCTTTTTTACCTCCAATCGAGCCAATCAGCCCCTCACTGGTCACCCCCTCCTTATTCAGAGGAAAAAATAAAAAACACCCCGCAAACTGCCCTTCTTATGACACCCGGAGAGTGGGGGGGGACAGAACCCCAAATGGAAGCACCCTTCCTTTCCATATAGGTAAAAACAAAGTACACCAAGTAAAACGTATGTTTTTTGCACACAAAAACATTTTTGAAAAAACGTATGCAAACCTGGGTGCCACTGGCAGGCGCGGCCACATTAATTTACATGTACCACACAGACCCCCCACCCGGCACATTCTGCAAAAAAGGGCAAAACACTACGTCGAAATCCAAAGAAGCATTTATGCATCTATCTACATGAAAAAAAATTTTGGGCCTCGGTTACTATTAAAACAACATGTTTAAGCGCCCACGACTTTTTAACGTGGGCTCAAATGGGCAGTCCTTCCCTTCTTTACCCCAATGAGCCAACAGGCCTCTCACTGGTTCCCACCTCCATTATTCAGAGAGAAAAAAAAAAACACCCAACCTGCAAATGCCCTTCTTATGAAGCCCGTGAGAGTGGGCGGGGGCAAAACCCAAAATGGAAGCACCCCTTTCCTTTCCCCAAAAGGTTAAAATCAATTTTACACCAAAATAAAGTTGTTTTTTGCACACAAAAACATTTTTGAAAAAATATGCAAACCTGGGGGCCACTGGCAGGGTGCGGCACACATGTAAATTTTAAAATGTACACACACAACCGCCCCACGCACATTTCTGCAAAAAGGGGAATACACTACGTCGAAACCCTAAAGAACATTTATGCTATCTATCATACATGAAAAAACTTTGAGTCCAAAGTTTTTTATGTATGATAAAAGCAAAAATGCTTTTTAGGGGTTTCGAGTAGTGTATTCCCTTTTTTCCCAAAAAAGGCGCGGGGGGGGGGTTGGTGTGTAAAAGTATAATTACAGGGTTTCCCACCCCGCCAGTGGCACCCAGGGTTTGGGATACGTTTTTTTCAAAATGTTTTTTTTGTGCAGAAACATACTTTTACTTGGGGGTACATTTATTTTAACCAATATGGGAAAGGGAAGGGGTGCTTCCATTTGGGTTCTGTCCCCCGCCCCCTCCAAGGCGTCATAAAAGGGAGCTTTGCAGGTTGGGTGTTTTTTATTTTTTCCTTGAATAATGGAGGCGGTGACCCATGAGAGGCCTATTTGGGTCGATGGATAAAAATAGGATAGGGCTGCCCCATTTGGGGACCAGTTGAAGTCGTGGGGAGCTTTAAACATGTTCTCTGATATGTGAACCCAGAGTCTCAAAGTTTTTTCTGTATAAATGCAAAAGCTTTTTTGGGATTTC
>JAODAL010030505.1:30000-49862 GCA_025379985.1 Phyllomedusa bahiana
CCATTTCTGAACCCCTACCCCCTGTCTTCCTCCTCGTCCAGTGATGAAGCGCTGCAAGCAAAATTTGCTGAAAAAAACCCGTTGGATCCGGGAATGTCGTCATCATCCTAAAAACACAGGGGGACTTTGTCGTCCCGGGCATTCTGCATTTCCCGGACGGGGGGCTACAAGCAAGAGGGACTGCAAGGGGTTGCCCACCGCCCGGGGTTTTTGCCCATTTTCCGGCTTTTTTCTCCCCCTCTGATTGGGATCAGTAAATGGGCGTCAAAAGCAGAGAAAATATCCTCTTTGGCCTCTTGATCTTTTAAATGCCTTCTGACCCCCAAAACCGGGATTTTGTTATAAAAAAGGGTCTTAGAAAATGGATTATCCCCCAGTGGGGGTACACGAGTTGCATTTGGGTGCTTTATGGGTTTGGAAAGGATGTGGTGATGTTTATGACGACTTTTTGGGCCCGGGTGGGGGGACGAAAGGGGGTAAGGGCTGCTGGGTGCAGGTTGCATTAACCACCCGAAAGGAAAAGATTGGCGGGCGTGGGTTTGTTACTGAAAATTCACAGGGGCCCCGACCCAGCGATGAAAAAAACCCGACGGTCCCGAATGGGCGATGCTTTGGGATGCGTGTTGTCGCCCGCACTGGAAAAGGGGCACCCCTTTCTCGTACCCCTTTCCTCCTTTTTCCTACCCCCCCCCTTTTTTTTCGCTTACCACCTGAATTTCGCTCCATGGGCAGAAATTTTAAAAAATTGAGAAGGTAAGGAAGGGTTTTGGGGAAAATCCCCTTTTTAAAAGACGGCAAATCACAGGATTCTCAAATCCCTTTAAAAACAAAAAAAAATTGCTGGGGTTCAAATTTTTGAGACTATCAAAAGTGGCCTGCGCCCAAATTTAAAAAACACGTATTGAAATGTATTTGATAAAAAAAGGGATTTTTTTGGGACCCATCAATTCAACCCGTGGGCTACAAAATTTCTGTATTCAAATTTAAAAATTTCAAAGTAGATCTATCAACAAAGTGGCCTGCCCAAAGTGAAAAAACGTATCTGAAAAGTATTCGGTTAAATAAAAGGTATTTTTTGGCACCTATCAATTCACCCGTGGTGACTATAAAAAATTTATATTTTAAATTTTAAATGCAAGCTGCCTCCCAAAGAACAAAGCGTGTGCGCCAAAAATAAAAAAAAACGTATCTGTTTTGTATTCGTATAATACAAGTATTTTTGGCCCTTTCAATTCACCCGTGGTGATTTAAAAATTGGGTGTATTTAAAATTTAAATGCAAGCTGCCTCAATGAACAAAGCTGTAGTGCGCCCAAAATAAAAAAAACCGTATCGTTATGTATTCGTAAAAATACAAGATAAATTTTTAGCAAACCCTTTTTAATTCACCTGTGGTGACTTTTAAAAAATTTCTGGGGTTCAGATTTTTAAATGCAGCTGCCTCAATGAAAAAAAGCTGTAGTTTCGCCAAAGTCAAAAAAACCCCGTATTGTTTTGTATTCGTATAAAACAAGAAAATTTTTTTGGGACCTTTCAATTCACCTGTGGGGACTTAAAAATTGCTGTATTTTAAATTTAAGTGCAAGCTGCCTCAATGAAAAAAAGCCCGTAGTGCGCCAAAATCAAAAAAAACCCTTTTCTGTTATGTTTTCGTTTAATACAAAAATATTTTTGGCAAACCTTTTAAAATTTACCTGTGGTGACTATAAAAAAATTTTGGATTAAATTTAAGTGAAGGTGGATATATCAAAAAAAAGTGGAATGGGGGAAATTGAAAAAGAAAAAACCTATCTGAAATGTTACTGATAAAAAAAAGTGGAGTTTTGCACCTAACAAAGAAAACCTGGGAGTTTCTAGAAAAGATGTGTTTCCTAATTAACTTAGGTGCCCAAAAATTCCCGGAAAAATTTCAATAGAAACTGTTTAAAAATAAAGCTAAATTTCAGTGCAATGTTTACACTAAGTCTTGGTGAAATTTTTCCGTATTCTTTATAGAGTTTTTTGTGTTCGCCCCCGGGCCCCCCCCCCCCACCCCCTTTCCCCCCTGTGACTTTACAGCAGTAGTGCCCTTTAAAATTCTTAGCAAAACTAAAAAAATTTTCCAATCTTAATCTACAAAAATTGTAAGGACCAGCAATAGTAAAGCTTTCTCGTGAAGAAATAGAATAATTTTGTGAGCTTTTTGGGAACCAAGCAGAGCGCATGCCCTTTGCTCTGGCGTGGAGACCTGAGGTGAACAGGAAACGCTGTTCTATTTTAAAACGGGTCATGGTTTTTTCCACCCAATGCAACCATAAAAACCCCAGTATGACGTGCACAAAATCTCACCCTGTTATTCTGTAAGCTGATTTGCGGCCGAAAAATGACGGGAAAAGCGCCGAAAAGGGCCAAATTTAATAGTGATGCAAGATTTTAACCTAAATTTGCTGTTTAAAAATTCGATAAACATAAAAACTGTGCCGATTTCGACTTTATCGATAATAATCGCTCAACACTAAAAAACACCCAAAAAATAAACGAGAATTAAAAAAAATTCTGCAGTTATTTATTTGTAAACTTAAACTATGCCCAAAAAAAATAAAAACTTTTTCCGAAAAGGGGCTACCCCCCAACAGCAGGGTTTTCGCCGGTTTTTCGCCGGTTTGCGGTTTTCAGACCGCCGAAAAACCGGCCCAAAAATTTGCACAATTGTGCTCTATGGAAAACACGTGCAGCCGTCCCCACTGCACGGGTTTTGCCGTCGGACGGTTTTGCCGCCGGCGGTCCGGCGGCAAAACGTTGTAGATGCACAATCTTCTGTCCGGTTTCCGGATGGAAGATGTGCTTCTCAATGGAAGGAGGAGGGCTCTTCTCTGCTCATCGCGGAGAAAAGCTGTCCCCCTCGCGGCCGTGGGGACGGCCGCAAAACCGAACAAATACCGTCCGGCAAACCGGCCGGTATTTGTCCACTGCCATGTGGATGCGCCCTAAGGGCATGTCCCCACGGCAAGGGTTTTCGGCCGGTTTTTCAGCCTTTTTGCGGTTTTTCAGACCGCCTGAAAAACCGGGCGAAAATGAGCACAATTTTACTCTATGCAAAACTTGTGCAGCAGTCCCCACTGCACAGGTTTTGCCATCGGATGGTTTTGCCACCGGCGGTCCGCTCAGAAAACATTTTTAGAAGCACAATCTTCCGCCCGGTTTCCGAAGGAAGATGTGCTTCTCAATGGGATGGGGAGGGCTGTTTTTCCGCTCATCACGGAGAAAAGCCGTCCCCCCCGCGGCCGTGGGGATGGGCGCAAAACGGGGACAAATACCGGCCGGAAAAACGGCCTGTATTGTCCTGTGCAGAGGGAACGGCCCCTAAGGGGGCCCGTTTACACGGCCGTGGACAAATACCGGCCGGTTTGCCGGCCGGTATTTGCCCGGTTTTGCGGCCGTCCCCTCGGCTGCTGGGGGGACGGCTTTTCTCCGCGATGAGCGGAGAACAGCCCTTCTCCCTCCCATTGAGATGCACATGTTCCGTCCGGAAACCAGAAGGAAGATAGTGCATGTTCAATGTTTTGCTGGCGACAAAACCACCGGGCGGAAAACCCGTGCAGTGGGGACTGCTGCACGTGTTTTCCCTAGAGCACAATTATGCTAATTTTCGGCCGGTTTTGCAGGCGGTCTGAAAATCCGAAAACCGGCTGAAAAACCGGCCGAAAACCCGTGCAGTGGGGACATCCCTAAGGGTGCGTTCACACGGCAATGGCCAAAAACAGCTTTGTTTTTTCCGCTCATTTCAAGCTGTTTTTGGACTGTTTCTGGACTGTTTTTGGACTGTTTTTGTCACAAAACCGGTCTGTTTTTCAGCTGTTTTTGGTTTGTGATCTATTTTTGGTACTGTTTTTGTCACTGTTTTCCCAGCGGTTTTTGGACTGTTTTTGGACTGTTTCTCAAGCTGACTAGTGTACTCAGTGCAAAAGTATGCCTGATTGGTGCAACACTGGGCAGGCATGTACCTGTGTGAAACATAGAAGAAAATTTTTTTTTTTAAAAAAATAAAATAAATAATTAAGCAAGAAATCATGCTTGGAGGACAACAGGTTCAGCAAGGGCCCTGTGCTGTAATGCATTTTGTTGTATATACTGAATTGCATTAAAGTAGCAAGCAGCCAAAATACATTTTAAATTGGTTGTTATGGAAAATGTTTAAAAAAAATCTGGACAACATTATCAGTGGCTTATTTGATGTTAAATTGGTGTAATTTTTAAGGAGTTTGGAAGACATTTTATATGGTGCAGAATTTTTTTCTTGTAGTGGTGTAATAAAAGGCTTTGTTCCCCAGGATTCTTTCAGGGAGAATTTGTGGATGCAAATCTGTCCGGATTTACATTGCAAAAACTCTCACACTTTGTGAGCGTATTTGCAACGGATTGTAACGGATTTCGCGTCGGAAATAAATTCCCAATAGTAAATAATGGAGAATGTATTTCCGACGCGAAATCAGTTGTAAAAAACGTTGCAAATACGCGTCACAAAGTGTGGCAGTATTGCAACGTATTTACAACTGATTTCACGTCGAAATACATTCTCCCTTATTTTTCTATGGGGAATGTATTTCCAACGCGAAATCCCTTGCAAATCCATTGGGAATACGCGTCACAAAGTGTGAGCCCTAGGTTGCAATGTAAATCCGGGTGTCCAAAAAAAAATTTTCCCCGAAAGAATTTGGGGAACAGAGCCTTTTTATTACACCTCTCAAGAATAAAATTTCCACTATAAAATGTCTTCCAAACGCCGTGAAAATTACACTAATTAACATCAAATAAGCCAATGATAATGTTGTCCAGTTGTTTTATTAACATTTTCCATAACAACAATTTAAATTTTATTTGTTCTTCGTTACATTTTATTCTGTTTTGGGATGTCCAGCAGGGCCAGCACAGCACAGATTTTGCTGGGACCTGTGTATCTCCAAGCAGGATTTCTATGTTCCCAGGTCTTCGTTCTTGACGTATTTACAGACTTATGGACCTTGCAGGTCCTTCCTTTATAAAAAAAAAAGTGCAAAGGACCTCCAAAAACACTCCCATTATTCTTCACTTTTTTTTTGCAAAAAACCGAAAACCGTTTTGAGCGGTTTACATTGACTCCAATGTTAATTTTTCTTTCTAAAAAAGGTCGGAAAATGAGCAGTTCAATTTTTTTGCGGTCTGAAAAACTGCCGGGGGAAAAAAAGTTCAGTGGGGACTGCAGGGTGGTTTTCAAGGGAAGCTAGGGAGAGAGTTTGTTGAGGTTTTTGAGGTTCCTAAAACCGAAAACCGTTGGAAAAACCGCCCAAAAACCCTTCCGTGGGAACATACCCTAAAAACCTCATACAACGTTTCATTAAAAGAAAAAAAAAGTTACAAATGTTGAAATGACAAAAGGTAAAACTAAAACATTTGGTGGTCATGGGCTTGGGGGGCCTTTACACGGCAGTGGCGAATCCGGCCGTTTTCCCGGGGGCCGGTTTTTTGGGGGTTTTGCGGCCGTCCCCACGGCCGCGGGGGGAAAGGCTTTTCTCCGCGATGAGCGGAGAACAGCCCTCCTTCCACCCATTGAGATGCACATGTTCCGTCCGAAAACCGGACGGAAGATTGTGCATGTTCAATGTTTTGTCGCCGGTCTGCCGGCGACAAAACCGCCGGGCGGAAAACCTGTGCAGTGGGGACTGCTGCACAGATTTTCCATAGAGCACAATTGTGCTCATTTTCGGCCAGTTTTTCAGGCGATCTGAAAAACCGCAAACCGGCTGAAAAAACGGCCGAAAACCCGTGCAGTGGGGACATGTCCTAAGAGGTTAATGAAGCCTTAAGTACATTTATATTGTAGAAGAAATCTATAAATGGCATTGCTCATATACTCACATGATCAAGTTATCGTGTCAATGAAAGTTTCCAACGCCCAAATCCCTGATTACCCAACAGATTGTAGTGGTCTAGAAGAAAAAATATATATACTGAAAACTGAAAAGGTATATGGTGTAATGACCTTACATGTTTTAACCTAACACTGCTCTAGCTAAAGTCTCTAATGATCTCCTCACTGCTAAATCTCAGGGCAAATACTCATTGTTGGTTCTTCTGGATCTTTCTGCAGCGTTTGATACTGTTGATCACCATCTTCTCCTCAGCATGCTCCGTGCCATTGGCATCCAGGCCGTTCCTACAGTGTCTCATTTGCAGGTTCTAATTCTTCCCCTCTCCCTCTTGCAGTTGGGGTTCCTTAGGGATTGGTTCTTGATCCTCTATTCTATCCAATTTATACAGCCCCCAGTACCATCTCTATGCTGATGAAACCCAATTATACACCTCTTCCTGAGACATCACTCCTGTCCAGCTACAAAACCCCAGTCTCTGACATCATGTCCTCTCTCTATCTCAAACTAAACCTCACTAAAACTGAACTTCTTGTCTTTCCGTCATCCATTAACCCCCACCTGCTATTTCTCTCTCAGTGTGTGGTACCACCATAACTCTTAGGCAGCAGGCCTGCTGTCTTGGGGTTATTCTAGACTCTGATCCATTCTTCACCCCTTTATCCAATCCCTTGCCCACTCTGGTCAACATTACCTCAAGAACATCTCCAGAATCCATTTGTTTCTCACTGTGGAAGCAACTCAAACTCTCATTGTGGATCTTATGCATTCTCGTCTTGACTACTGTGACTCCTTGCTTATCGGTCTCCCGCTCTGCAAACTCTCCCCTCTCCAATCTATCCTGAATGCAGCAGCCAGGCTCAACTTTCTTTCCAGCCACTATACTGATGCCTCTAACCTGTGTCAGTCGCTGCACTGGTTGCCCATTTAGTACAGGATACAATATAAACTCATCACACTCGCCCGTAAAGCTCTCCACAGTGCTGCACCCCTATACATCTCCTACCTCATCTCTGTCTACCACCCTCTCCCCTCTCTCTGCTCGGCCGCAGATATCAAACTACGGACAACAATCATCCGAACCTCCCATGCCCGTCTTCAAGATTTCACATGTGTTGCACCAAATCTCTGGACCATCATAGCACGTACCATCAGGTACAATCCTAACCTTCATAATTTTAAGAGTGCCCTGAAAATCCGCTCTCCTAAATACTAAAAAAGAAAGCAGGTAAAAATAAGAACAAGAGCCTGATGCGTTTCACCATTTAGATGACAATAAAGGCTCATCAGGGAACTTAAAAAGGTCCTAGATAGTGACGTCCTCCCAATGACAGTCACTGGGAGCACACCACTATCTAGGACCTCCTTAAGTCCTTTATTGAGCCATTATTGTCTTTCCAATTGTGAAATGCATCAGGCTCTTGAACTTATTTTTACATGCTTAACATAAGCAAAGGACTTTCTATATTAGCTTAAATATAAAAAATGCTTTATACACAGTATGAACTTTTTTTAGTTTTCCAAATGAAATTCAGTATCCATTTATCCTTCTAAATTTTCCTCTAGTACAGCTCACGCCAATCATGTAAATTATTGATGTTAGATACCATCTGCTCTAGTTTGTTGTCCAAATTATTTGCAACAAATTCTACAGTGCTATGCTTACAGTGTTATTCTTGCCAAGGAGTAAAATATGATAATTCTGGTCTCAAGATGGAGGTTTGTCTCCAAAAGACAAAAAATCTGAACATATTCTCATTTATTCTCACATTAGAAACCTAGTGTATTCACTTCAGTATGTCCTCTCCAAATTTTACAATGAGTGCTGGATTCCAAATAATATAAGATATACTATTATGATCCTTATTTAACATTAAAAATATTTGCACTGTATGCCCAAACTAATTTGACATTTATCCAAATAGAACTTTTGGAATTAAATAAGTAAAAATTATTACAAATGTAGAAAAATAAAGTATTTTAGGAGACTTGGAAATAAACTTAAAGAAGACCTTCCTTGCAAACATAACTTTTATCATTGCACCACTCACCTGTTTGTCTATTTAACAATGGATGTCTTCTATGTATATTGTGTTTACCTCTATGTAATTCAGCATCCTGCCTGCTTCTGGTGTGATGATATCTTGAATTTTAAATCTCATTTTTCTTTCCTAGTTTTGGTGCAATTCTTAGTACAGCATCGCAATCGTAGGCTGGAAGCAGTAGCAGCTCTGTTTCGAATTTCTGCCTTGGAAGGGCAGTATAGACACCCTTTCTTTAATAAGCTAAAGGATCAGGCGGCACTGGCCTTATTCCCTTACCAAAATTTCATATTTAAGTGTATTTTGGGGAAGGTTTCCTCTTTCCACATCCCAACATACATGTACATGGTGGTAATTGAGATATGCCTAATTGATCTTAAGCTGGAGAACAGCTGTGATTGACAGTAATCCTCCAGTACTATGGCCTAGGAGCAGAAAATTCACTAAAGCATTCTGATCAACGTGGATCACACACAAAAGGAGAAAATTTCCTTTGACAGACTCCTTTAAGCCCCAGCAATGTGATCTTGAGGGCTAACTGTGCAATCAAGAAAGCTTGGGGCCTAATAAGAGCCCCCATGGCTGTCTATTTGTAATGTCTATTATAACATAGCTATACATTTTACCTGTACAGGCAGTAGTGTGCTGTCATACAGACAAATGGCAGCACATTATGTTAAAAGTAAAAAGGCCCTAAAGAGCTAAAACAAAAAGTAATTAAATAAAAAAATGAAAAACAAGGTTTCAGCTCTAAACTATTAATACTTTATTTGAAATACATTAATTGTATTTACTAATACACAACAAATATTAAACATATACACATTATATATGTTTATATTGTATATGTACTGTACATTATATAGAATATCCTCTCACTTATCCTCCTGTATAATAAATGTATATCCTGTATTAGTTTTAATAGTAACTATTATAAAAATAAGGAAAAAACTCAACTAGACCTAAAGCCTCAAATATCTATAGTAAATACCAGTAGCTTTAAAAATAAACCCGTAGTGGCGCATAGAATGTAAAGAGAAAAAAAGGGAAGATTCTCTAGGTCAGTTAAGAGTATATTCATTTAGCTTTTCCCCTTCCCGAGCTAATTCTGTGTTTGCTATGGCGACCAGATTGCTGGCTGCACATGCTTCTCTCTCTCTGTTCACATTTACAGGAGTTTCAAACAGAGCAGAGCAAATACACTCACCGGCCACTTTATTGGTACCCCTGTAACTGCTCTTTAAAACCCTTAATTTCTAATGGCCAATCACAGGCGGCAATCATGCTTTTGGCATGAAACATGGTAAAGGGAAATTCTGCATTTAAAACCGAGCATCAGTAGGGGGAAAAAAGGGGATTTGATCCCTTTGAACGTGGCATGGTTGTTGGTGCCAAAAGGGGCGGGTTTGGTATTTCAGAAACTGTGATCTCCGGGGGATTTTCAGCACAACATCTCTGGGTTTACAGAGAATGGTCCAAAAAAAAAAAACATCATGAGGGCGTCCTTTGGGGGGAAATGCCTTGTTGATGCCAGAGGTCAAGGAGAATGGGCAGGACTGGTTCGAGCTATAGAAGGCAACAGTGACTCAAATAGCCCCCCCATTACAACCAGGTAGGCAGAAGAGCATCTCTGAACGCACGTACGGCGAATTTTGAGGCAGATGGGCTACAGCAGCAGAAGCCCAAAACCGGGTGCCACTCCTTTCAGCTAAGAACGGAAACTGAGGCTCCAAAATTTGCCCAAGCTCTTTCGAAATTGGACAGTAGAAGATTGGAAAAACGTTGCCTGGTCTGATGAGCCCTCGATTTGCTGCGACATTCGGATGTTGGGGTTCAGAATTTGGCGTCAACAACATGAAAGCATGGATCCATCTTGCCTTGTATCAACGGTTCGGGGCTGGTGGTGGTGGTGTCATGGTGTGGGGAATATTTTCTTGGCACTCTTTGGGCCCTTGGTACCAATTGAGCATCGTTGCAATGCCACAGCCTACCTGAGAAATTGTTTGCTGACCATGTCCATCCCTTTATGACCACAATGTACCCAACATCTGATGGCTATTTTCAGCAGGATAATGTGCCATGTCATAAAGCTGGAATCATCTCAGACTGGTTTCTTAAACCATGACAATGAGTTCACTGTACTCAATGGCTCCACAGTCCCCAGATCTCAATCCAATAGAGCATCTTTGGGATGTGGTGAACGGGAGTTCACATCATGGATGTGCAGCCGACAAATCTGCGGCAACTGTGGGGATCCCATCATTGTAAATTATGGACCAAAATCTCTGGGAATGCTTCCAGCACCTTGTTGAATCTATGCCATGAAGAATTGAGGCGGTTCTGAAGGCAAAAGGGGGTCCAACCCGTTACTGGCATGGTGTACCTAATAAAGTGGCCGGTGAGTGTATGTTCAGCTGTACTAGAGGTGAAGCAAAGCGCTTCCCATACTCTGCAGCTGGCAAAGACTCAGGAAAGGAAATTGAAAGGAATAAAATATATGACTATCCCTTTGAGACCAAACATGGCTTGACTGTTAAGGGACTAAAGTTCTAAATTTGTTCTAAATGCAAAGTTATTAAAATTATTTCCAAAAAAATAGGGCCTGATATATAAAAACCGTCTAGTTCTAAATCTTTTTTTGTTGCCCATAGCAACCAGTCAGAGCGCCCCTTTCATTTCATATAGTGCTCTGAAAAACTGAAAGGGTAGCGCTGATTAATTGCTATGGGCAACAAAGAAAGTCTTACACCTAGACAATGTTCATACATGAGGCCCTTAATTTTTAAATAGTCTTCATTAGAAAGTTTTAAACTATTTTGCTGCTGTGAAGTTTATATTAAGTCTTTCACCAATAAAACAAGAGTACTGGTTTTGCTGTTCTTCTCCCTTATCTCTCTGTTAGATACAGCAACAGGGAGGGGAAAGAGTAGAAGTCATACAAGCTGTGGACAGGGAGAAATTAGGCTGTGTACAAGTGTAAAGAGAAAGCAGAGCAACTACTGCAAACTCCAGACTTCTAAACACACACACCTTACATCCTGCATTTACTATTGCGAAGATACATTCATATGACAAAGTCTGCAAATTGCAGACTAAAAATATAAGAGGTTTGTAAGTGTAAGACTATTTTCTTACTCAAGGTACATATTATAATATTAAAAGTCATGTTCTCCATGTTAAAGGGATCTATAGCTTTTAACTATCATCTTCTTAATATTAACAGTTTACTTTTGTTGTTTTTTTCTGATCTTTCTCCAATGCAATTTATACCCTATTATTCCATCCTAATAAAGCTTAACTTGTATTTCCATATTAATTACCATGCTAAGAATATTTGAAATGTGATAGGGATATTCAATGGTTCCCTTTATGGTATGTTTGCAGAGCTCCAAATTGGTGTATATTCTGGCCTGAATGGAACAAACATACATACACACAGTGGTATGTCTGAATGAATTCTGCCGTTTATTTCCAATGCATTGAGTTATAAACCTTTTTTCTGGCTACTTGCCGAGAGATCATAAATTAGTAGTTTTCAATTAGTGTCATACAATGTATAGAAGAACATAAATTTGTGAAGTATACCAATTAGTCTTATCTTAAAAATAATAGACAAGATAACAAACTATACTACATCTTTTCATAAAACTAGACATTGTCTTCAAGGCACCCACAGTGAGATATTTATTCGACATTTATGTCTTTCTTAAGGGGCTCACATGAGATATGAAACACTGGAAAATTCTTTCTTTGTTTCTCTACAGGCCCCTCATAGATAAGAAAGAATTCGTAATGTCTGCACATTCCAAGTATCATAGGAGATATCTCTCATCTTTACACTTCTAATATTGTAGGCTAATATGCTTTATATAAGTGAATGCACAAAATGGAAGGCAGATACAAGATGGAGGATAGAAACAAGAGGATGATTCCTAACAAATGTTATCATTGAGAGTCAACAATTAGTGACTGCTCACGTATTTTCAGTGTGGAAAGCAAGTAGATTCTGTATTGAAGTTGACATGAAATCTGCATGGAAATCTTTCTAGCATATTTATAATTCTGGTGTGGAATAATCCACGCAAATTAAGCATTTAATAACAGATGCCACTTATTCCATGTGGTTTCCACATGGAAATCACATTGGAAAACAGGATGTGAATTAACTCCATTGAATGCTGCTAATCAGTGTCCCGAAGCATTGTACAAAAGATAGTGACTACCAATTATCCAGAATGAAGGTAGCATCTACCAATTATCCAGGATAGTCACAACTTTTAAAAAGATATCTGATTGGTGCTTATTGGTGGTAGTGATGACTAATCATCCAGAATAAAGGCACAATACTAACAATGATATCTAATTAGCACATATTGCTGGCAAACCCTTGGTAACATCAAAATAGTTTATAAATAACATAAATTTTTTGTGAACGTGGCTATAGACCCTCTTGCTCTGAAGACATGGGTACAAGGTCAAACATGTTGAATGGGCTACATATGACTTTCTGTTTTGAATTAGTAGTTCGTGAAATAGAGCAACATTGCCCATAGAGAGATGTAGAAATGTATGACTGCACCCAACAGCTGTCGTATTGTACTGCATCTTGTTGGCAAAAAGGAGCTAGCACCTATATAGGATATCATTACACATTTATCTTGCAGTGACCTCCATTGCTGGTTCCATTTTCAATGCCTTTTGCATTCAATTACATTAAAATAAATTATTGAGATGGGCAAATTTTTTCCAAATTCGGTTCGTTCACTTCGCCAAAATTTTTTCAACAAAAATAATTCGTTCCGATTTTTGGGGACGTCCTTTAAAAAAAAAATATTTCCGGGTGCCAGAGCCTGCAGGGTGCTGTAAAACGTTGTGCCTGCTAAAATATATGCAGGGAGCTTGGTTTGGTCTTCATACAATGTTGTGTTTTTTTATGACACGCAGATGACTCCCGCGCTTTTAATTTCGCTTCCTATAAAATTCCCTGGGCATTAAAGGGGGAAAACTGACCAAAAAACTAAAGGGGGGGAATGTGCCTGATAAAGTCATGCGGCGACAGCTGGAAAAAAACAAAGCTGAGGGGTCAGGGGCAAACATGACAAGTTGGAGGTGACGCGGCAGCCCCGCAGCATATGTCGAGAGTAGACAAAATTCGGAGGTGGCAAAACGGAGTAGGCAACAGAGTGGCAAAGGCACAGTATTTTGGGTTGGGGGGGGAGCAGCCACAGCAGCATGTGAGGGAGACGTGGCCAGTGACATTTTTAAGGGGCAAAAAAAAAAGATGCCACAGATGGCACAATGAAACAGTGTGGAGGGCATGGCAGCGCCCCCACGATAGGCAGACAGGGCACATGACACAGTATGGTTACGGCAGCACCACGCAGCATGTGAGGGCAGACAGTGGCACAGTGCTTTTTAGAGGTGGCAAAAAAAGGATATGCCCCAGATGGGACAAAGACAGTGTGGAGGTCATGGCAGCGCCCAGCAGCACAGAGGTTTAGACAGTGGCCAATGACAGATGTGAGGCACGGCAGCAGCCCAGCAGCAGGGAGGGAGCAGTGGCACAAAAACAGAGTGTGTAGGTCACGGGAGCAGCCCAGCAGCAGCAGAGGTCAGCAGTGGCAAATGACAGTGTGTAGGTCCGGCAGCAGCCACAGAGCAGCATGAGGCAACAGTGGCACAATGACACCTGTTTAATCACAGCAGCGCCCCCCGAGGGATGAGGTCAGACGTGGAACAATGCACAGTGTAGGCACGGCAGCAGCCACAGAGCAGATGTGATAAACCCTGGGACAAAAACATTTGGAGTGGCAAAACAGGAAAGGCCTGGGGTGGCAAGACACATGTGTAGGTACGCAGCACCACACCAGAAAAGGGTCAGGGCAGTGGCCAAAGACACAGTGTATAGGTAACGGGAGCGCCACGCAGCAGCTGAGGCAGACGTGGACAAAGACACAGTGTGTAGGTACGGCAGCATCCACAAAACAGCAGCCCTGAGGTCGCATTTGGCACTGAACAGGGGGGAGGGCACGGCAGCGCCACGCAGCGCATGTGGCGACAGTGGCACAATGACATTCTAGGTGCAAAAAAGGGGTTGGCCACAGAGTGGGACAATAACAAGTGTTAGGTCCCGGGAGCAGCCACAGCGCAGCCTGATCAGACTGTGGCACAAAGAAGAGTGTGTAGGTCACGGCAGCAGCCAAGCAGCAGCCTGAGGTCAGACAGTGGGACAATGCCGTGTGTAGGTCACGGCAGCACCACAGCAGCAGCATGAGGGCAGAATGGGACAATGCACAGTTTTAGACACGGCAGCGCCAACAGCGCATGAGGTCAGACGTGGCACAATGACACATGTGTTTGGTCCGGCAGCAGCCACAGCGCAGCAAGGTCAGACAGTGGCCCCTGACACAGGTTTAGGCACGGCAGCACCACGCACAGATGAGGTCAGACAGTGGCCCAAAGAAAAAGTGTGAGGTCACGCAGCAGCCCGCTGCCATTAAAGGTTCGCCCCGAAACGGTCGGAGTTTTCTGACCCATGCCTGTACTGGAAACCCTTCATTTTTTTAAAGGAATTCTAAAAAAAGGCTTTTACCCTTTTCATATGGGCCCTTTTTTTTGAGACATGGTCATCTTTTCTTTTTGCATTCCCCCGCGCCAACAGCAGCAGTGGCAGCGTGGCCAATGGGCATTTGGGGGGTAGCAAAAACAGGGAAAGGGATGGAGTGGGACAATGCAGTGTGTAGGTCACGGCCACCACAGCAGCAGAGGAGGTCAGACATGGCCAAAACTGTGTAGGTCACGGCTCAGCCACCAGCACATGGGGCGACAGTGGCACAATGACACAGTTATAGGTCACGGCAGCAGCCACAGCAGCGCATGAGGTCAGACAGTGGCACAATGAACGTGTGTAGGTAAAGGCAGCAGCCAAGCAGCAGCTGATGCAGAAGTGGCAAATGCATTCTGGAGGTGGCAAAAACATGAATAGGCCACGGAGTGGGACAATGACAGTGTGTAGGTCACGGCAGCTGACACAGCAGCAGCATGAGGTCAGACAGTGGCACAATGACACAGTGTCTAGGTCACGGCAGCAGCCACAGCAGCAGCATGAGTTCAGACAGTGGCACAATGACAGAGTGTTGAGGTGGGTGGCAATACCAGTCCCTGGTAAAGATGGTTGGTGGCAGATGGAGAAATTGTCAGCAGATGTGTTGCATCAGGTGGGTGGCGGCATCAGATTAGTGGCTGAGGCAGGTAGTTTGAACCCAGACTCATTTCTCACAGTTTGGGTGAGGCGTCATGGCTGATGTAGTCTGACGCCTAAGGCATTGGTGTGTGGAAATCCTGGCCGATCCACGCCTGATTCATCTTGACAAACGTCAGTCGTTCCACATTTCCCGTGGACAAGCGGGTTCTCCTTGGGGTAATGATGGCCCCCGCCATACTGAACACCCGCTCTGATGCCACACTACTGGCTGGGCAGGACAGCTTCTCCACTGCAAACTCGGAAAGTTGTGGCCACACATCCAGTTTGACTGCTCAGTAGTCCAGCGGATCTTCTAACTGGGGTGGCAGAGTGCTGTCCAAGTAGGCCACCACCTGTTGGTTCAAGGTCTGCTCCAGGTCCTGCTGCTGCTGCTGGCGACTGCCCTCCTCACTAGGCGGGTGAAGGAAGCTGCTCATCAGTGACTCCAGACTTAGGTTGCAGCTGATGTAGCTGGTACTGCTCCGACACCCCCCCCACCTTCCCCCGGCAGCTGCGGCAGTAGTACATGAGCGCTGAAGAACCCCCCGGTCAGACCTGTCAGAGGAGTGACGATGCAGCACATAGGCAGCGGCCAACTGACTACGGAGGATTTCCCTATAGTATTTGAGTTTGTCCTCCCTCTCAATAGCTGGGAAAAAGGCTCCCATTGTGGCCTAATCGCGAGGGTCCGAGAGGGTGGAGAGCCAGACGTCCTCCCGCTGCCGGATGCTGACTATTCGGCTGACACTAGCCAGGCAAATCAGCATGCGGCGGGCCATCTGCACAAGTGACTCCGAGGGGCTCCCTGCCTCCATCTCCACTGTATACTTGCACGGTGCTTGCGGTCATCTACCTCGTCTTCTCTCATCTCCATCTTACCTCCTCCAGCTGCTCCTGCTCCCCTCTCTTGTCACCTGGGTAGAAAATCCACTCATTTCACCAGACAATGCTTCTGCCTCCATTTCAGTCCCCACCAGACTCATGTGGCCGCGAGATGTAGTCGCCACGTCTCCAGTCCCCTGCCCAGACAGATTTTTCAGCATCTGTTCCAGGACATGAAGCAGTGGAATGACGTTATTCATCCCGTAGTCCTGGCTACTGACAAATAACGTGGCCTCCTCGATTGGCCTCAAACGGCAGGTGTGACGCTGAGCTGCCATGGCTGCCATCAAAGTTAACAGGGGAGTACTCCTTCCCCTGGATCACAAAAAATCTTTAATGGCCTTTCTCTGTTCTACATCGGTCCAACTGTGCAGGGGGAAATTCCAACGGGGGGAAAAACATCGCTTCAGAGGTGTTGGGGGGGGCCCGTTTTCCCGCTGAAAACTCGAGGAGGGTGTTCCTGGCTTTGTGGAGTGGATAAAGTGCATGCACATTTTCCTGCCTTTTTCAAAATCCATGGTTCGATTTGCAGTTGGCGGGGAGAAACCCCAAATCGTTACTTGCGCATGAGCGGGCATTCCCCCCCTGTGTGACTTCTTTCGCGAGGACCCAGGGTAAACTGCGTGACACCGCTGTCCCCTAAAATGTGGAGATGGGTTTTACTTGTGGGGGTGAGATGGGGTGGTGGAGGGGAGGGGGAATTTGGCGAGGAGCCGCAGTTTACAACTGGGGAGAAAGCGGCGTCTCCTGCCCAAGTTGTTGGTGTCCCTGGTGGAAGCACTTTCACCCAGTGGGCTGTAAAGGCATGTAGGCCTGACCGTAGTTACAGCCCCAAGGTCCGCGCTGCCCTCCCCTTGGGGAACAAACTGATAAGTCAAGGACTGCCCACCTTCTGTTCTACATATTTATGAAGTGCGGTACTGCTTTTTGGAAAATAAATTAGGGTTGGAACCCCATCTCGGTCGGCAAAGCTTTAGTTTTTGAAGGGTGCGGGCCCACCATTTGGAAAGGGGGCTGTAGTACCAAAAAAACTTGACAGGGCACAGTCAGGCGCACCTTAGGATGGTTGGAGCATACTGTTGTCTCTTTGCAAACGCCCGCTAACGACTGTGGCGCCCTGATAGCAGGAGGGAGCATTTGGGGGAATATGTCAAGAGAAACAGCCCCTTTTCAGAGGGGGTGGAGCCTTGCGGCTGCAATGGGATGCTGCCCCTGGGCGCTGCTGTGCTGTTCGCGGCGGCAGGATGGACCACCACATTGAGCCACGTTTTTCCCCGGCCCCCAAATGGGACGCTGCATGTGTTGACGCAGGGCTTTTGGTGCCCAACGTTTTGTCCCCGGCCCCGTTCCTTTTTGCCCATATTTTTACATTACCCTATTCGGCCCTCGGTGTCTTAGCAAAAAACTCCCAACCGGAGTATCGGATTTTACCGCCAAAAACCCCCGCATGGGGGTGACTACTGCCGCCGCAGGTGAGGGTGCTGACCCGCTCCCGGGGGATGCCAAAAAAGGTTGTGTTGATGTTCCCCCCGATTTGGGTGGGGTTTTCAGATGATTGGGAAAAATGGGTGCCCAGTCAACAATCAAAACCATTGGGGTTGCTGAAAAAAAACACGGTCCTAGATACAGCGGGAGTTGTGGCCTACCGAGTGACCCCTGTGCGACGTCCCCTTCGTGCTGCGACTGGGCCTGCTCCCGGAATGTTTGTGCCTTGCCACTCGAGGGAAGACCGCCACCCCTTGTCTGCATATGTTTGTTCTAAAAAAGTACAGACAGTCTGATGAAGATATTGTATATATAATACAACCCTGTATTTGACTCCCAAAAGAACCCCCTAAAAAATTTGGTAACCCCTTTGGTTTAATTTTCGTCCACAACTGGGCAGGAAAAATTCTTGTATGTGCTGTTTAAAAACCTGTTTTTTTACTGAATAAAAAAAAGCACAAACAGGCTTTTAATTACCTTTGGATATGAATTATGCTAAGAATTTTTCGTGGGGGGAAAAACAAAGTTTCTTTTTTCTGATACAATGCAGAACAAGCTTTAATTTAACCCCCGGTGTAAATTGCGCAAAAGAATGACAGCCAAAAACTACTCTTTGTAACGGTTACAATTGCGTGTTTTTACGCTACACAACAAGAAAAAAATTGTTTTAAACCCTTTGCGGAATTATGGTAAAAAAATTGTAATTTTGGCGGTGAAAAAGAGGTTTATTTTTCCCCCAAATAGCAGAAAAAAAATGTTAATTTAACCCTGGATGTAATTTGCAAACAATTGGAAACCCCAAAAAACTACGAGCTTTGTGTGTGTTACTGGCGTGTTTTCTAGCTACCAACAGGAAAAAAATTGTAATTCCTTTTTTTAATTTCTACAAAAAAAAAATTTTTTAAAAAAATTTTTTTAAAACAAAAAACAAACAATTTATTTTAAAAAAACACAAAAATTTTTTTTATTTAAAAACCCAAAAAAAACAAAATCCCCCCCCCCCCCCCTTAATTTTAAAATTTTAAAAAAACAAAAAAAAAAACCCCCAGTGGATTTCAACGGTTCAGATTCAATACCCCCAAAAATCAGAAATAGAACATTTAAAAAGGTCTTGGAAAAGCTGAGACACCCCAAAAATCGCTGTATAAAAATCAGTTCTTCAGTTTAAAAGCTTCCCAATAGCCGCGGCAGCACCCTTCCCGATCAGTACAGGGGAGAGGAGTTGAGCTCCCAGGTCGGCCCGGACTTTTTTGTGCGGTGACGTCACAGAATCCCGCCCGGGCTTGTTGGCTTCATTTGCACATGTCTGAGGCTATGCCCTTCTTCCCCCAGGGCTTTGCCCCCTGTAAAAAGCCATGTGTCGCAGCCATTTTATCAATCAAAAGCAACTTTTGTTCACCCAAATAACAAACTTCGACTTTGTTCAGGGAACCCAAGTTTTCCTGAAAATTCTAAACGAAACCTTCGTTAGAAACAATTCGCCCATTTAATTTAAAATTTAAATGGTTGTCTCCTACAGGGATTGCTTTTATGTTAAAGATTTGGAAAAAAAGTCACTTTCCAATATGTGTCATTTGCAGTGTCCACCTTTTCCCGTTATCCCCCCCTTTTTATGGGCTGATCAGCTCCTGGTCCTAGGCTATGATGTTGGACTTTGGGTAGGCTATGTGTGGTTTTCTATAGCTACAGACCCGGGGTCCTTAGAACCGTCCTGAAGGCCGTAGAAGCCCGTATACTGCCCTGAATTCAAAAATGAAACTGAGAAAAAAATTGATGAGGTTTGATGAATTTATGGGTGAGGGAAAAAGCTTTAACCCCCCTTAACGACCCTTTGACGTTCCTGTCCAGGTCGTTTGGGGGTTCCGCACCTGGGCGTATGGATTGTCCCGAGGATCGCGCGAACTCTAAAACGAGTTCGCGGTCGGCGCGGGGTGTCAGTGTGTATTCAGTGACTCCTGCGCGTCGGCCCCCACCCCCGGATCGCTTCGGGGGGGGGGGGGGGCGGTTAACCCCTTAAAATTTTGCGCGATGGGTCGCAAAACTAAGGGGGACGCGGAGGAGATCGCTCTCCCCGCGTCTCTGTCGCCCGGGGAGCGCACGGATCGAGCGATCGTGCAGCTCCTGCCCTCTCGACAGCAGGGAAGGAAGAATGCCCTTCCCGGTTGTCTGTGATCACGATGCCGGCCCTGCCCCGTGGGCTGTCCCTGATCGTGACTGACATTGTCATAGGAACCAGTCTTTGCAAAAGCTATGCATGATTCCCATTTAATGAGAGAGCTTGATCCTCATTCAAATCCCCCATGGGAAAAGTAAAATAAAAATGTGA
>JAODAL010030506.1:0-49862 GCA_025379985.1 Phyllomedusa bahiana
CAACCTTGAAAGCTTGCATCCACAAAACGTACCCAAAAAAAAGCATTGCAGATGGATTTTGGATACGTTTTGCATGTGTTTTTGGAATGCGTTTTTTCGGACCCCGTTTTTCAGTGCGTTTTCTTTTCAAATCAAAGACATTCAAATTTTATTCCAATTTGTGTTTTTTCGGAATGCGAAAAAACACATCCAAAAACGTTATCCAACGAATACCCCAAAAGTGTGTTGCCATTTTTGGAAATCCGTTTTTTCAGGCACCAAAAGCGCCACCCTTTGGGTTTCCTATGGGGATTTTCACTTCGCGTAAAACAAAAGTTAGAATTAAACATGACAATTCTTTAAACGGATCCGAAAAACACATCGAAAAGACGCAAGTAAACACGCTGCAGCGATCACTCGTCTGAACAGAGATGCGTGTTTTACATTGAAACAAATGTAAATGACACTGTACATTGTTAGATGCGGTTTTTTGGGCCCGAAAAGCGGATCCAAAAACGGATCTGAACAACGCTGTGTGAATATATCCTTAATTGAACCCTACGACATAACATAGTAGATAAGGATGGAAAAAGACACAGGCCCATGGAGTCCAACATATAACCCTACAGTGTTGATCCAGAGGAAGCCAAAAACCCCTATGAGGCAGCTGCCAATTGTCCCATACAAGGGGAAAAATCACTTTCTGAATCCAAATATGGTGATCAGAATAAACCCATGGCTCAGCGTCTTATCTCCAGAATTTATTAACCATAACCTGTAATATTATATTTTACAAGAAAGGCATCAACTTGATCAGTGACCATCACAACCTCTTGTGGCCCTGAGCTCCATAGTGTCACTGCTCTTACAGTATAGAATCTCTATCTCTGATGATGGTAAAGCCTTCTATCCTGTAGATGTAGAGGATGCCCCCTTGTTGTTGTTACAGGCAAAGGTGTAAAAAGATAATCTAAGAGATCTGTTTGGGGCTCCACCTCTAGTAACATTTACATCAGCAGAAAAGGCTTAAATTTTCACGGTAGTATCAGAATTGGACCTCTGCTGATTGGTAAAGGGTTGTCTTCTCCAGTGACTCATGTTTTCTGCCTTATCAAATAGATATTGACGTGTCAGGAGAGAGACAAACCCCGAGAAAAAAACATTTCTGGCCAAACCATTGCTGGAAGAAAAAACAAAAGTGGTGGGTGCAGCGTTATGGTCTGGGGAAGGATTTGTGGCATTTTCTGGGCCACTTATCCCTGTGGAAGACACTCTCAACCAATTTGGGTAAGAATCCATCCTTGCAAAATCACATACATAATCATACCTTGGCTGGGTTGTCTTTCCCAAGGGCAGAAGGGATCTTCCAGCAAGACAATGAGACGTCACACAGCTAGAAATGTTCAACATTGGTTGGAAGAGCAGGACCAGGACCTCCAACTACTACCCTGGTCCCAAATTCCCCCAGAACCCAATTGAGTATCTGTGGGAGCCCATGGATGATGATGATGGCTTAATGGATCCTCCAGTAGCTATGGGGTCACCTGGCTGGTGGTGTTGGCTCTATGACCCTCCAGCAGCTGTGGGAGCCCCTTGATGGTGTTGGCTCTATGGACCCTCCAGCAGCTGTGGGAGCCCCTCAATAGTGGCGTTGGCTATATGGATCCTGCAGCAGTCGTGGAATCACCTGGTGGATGGTGTTGGCTCTATGGAGCCTCCAGCAACTGTGGGAGCCCCTGGATGGTGGTGTTGGCTCTATGGCCCCTCCAGCAGCTGTGGGAGCCCCTGGATGGTGGTGTTGGCTCTATGGACCCTCCAGCAGCTTTGGAGCCCTGGATGGTGGTGTTGGCTCTATGGCTCCTTCAGCAGCTGTGGGATCCCCTAGATGGTGATGTTGGCTCTATGGCCCCTCCAGCAGCTGTGGGAGCCCCTGGATGGTGGTGTTGGTTCTATGGACCCTCCAGCAGCTGTGAGAGCCCCTTGATGTTGGTGTTGGCTCCATGGATTCTCCAGCAGCTGTGGGAGCCCCTGGATGGTGGTGTTGGCTTATGGACCCTCCAGCAGCTGGGGGGAGCCCCTGGATGGTGGTGTTGGCTCTATGGACCCTCCAGCAGCTGTGGCCCCCTGGATGGGGTGTTGGCTCTATGGACCTCCCAGCAGCTGTGAGAGCTCCTGGATGGTGGTGTTGGCTCTATGGACCCTCCATCAGCTGTGGAAGCCCCTGGATGGTGGTGTTGGCTCTATGGACCCTCCAGCAGCTGTGGGAGCCCCTGGATAAAGTTTTTTTCTTCTATCTTGGATTGTTCCATTGCCTACAGTGGTCCATGGGCTGTCCGTGCACCGACCCAATTTAACTTGGCCAGGAGTCGGAGATTACTTGCACCAGGGGCTGTAAGAGAAATGTTCTTTTTTAGATTTTCCATGGAGTCAGCATGGCTCCAGCGACCTTCAACATCCTACCAGTACTTATTTCTGCTTATCTTGCCCACATACAGTGATTGACAGCTGTCCCTCTATCAGTGTGTGTAAAAACTGTCAATCACTGTATGTGGGTGGAATAAGCAATATTTTTACTTTCTGGGTTGTTTTTTATTTACCCCGGGTTTTTACTCATAAATCCTGCTCCAAATCATAAAAACCTATATCTCTCCTATATATATAGCCTATATATCTCAGCCTCTATCACATAGGTTCATATAAACCACCTGATGGGTTCACTTTAACTACATGCAAGAATAGCAAGGAACCTCCAGGAAAGGGTTACACCACATCCTTTTTATAGACAGAAGTGAAACAACAACCTATTTGTGCATGCAATGAAGCAGCAAATGCTATTCTTAATTCCCTTGAAAATAGTCATTTTCTCATTTTGTGGTTACTTTTTTTTTTATTTTATAGAATAAAATACAAAATGTACCCTGGTCCCTGTAGCTCATTGTATTGCATCCATCACGGTGTACCCAGCCCACACTCGCCCATTATAGGGGCTGTATTATTAGAATCTGCTTTGTGAATTCCTGTCTACTGGGATACAGAGGTGCGAAGGCAGATTAATTAACAGTACTGGAGGGGGTGGGGGTTCTGTATTAATTTAACGTGATGCACTTCTTATAAACATTTAGAAGCTCGTCTCCCGAGACGTCACTATGTACTTTACTGCATTGTGTGAGCTATTAAAGCAAACAGCCGCACTGCTGGAAAACAGGTGTTCCAAGACATGTTATCTAATGCAGAACTGCTAAGGGTATAGACAGGGCTTTATTAAAGGGGTTTTGCCACGATGTAATGTTGACGTGGGATCCTCCAAAATGGGGTTTTTTTTTTTTGTTTTTTTTTAAACTTGGTTTTATTTGAAAACATTTTTCAATATACAACAACAGAAAAACTGGGTGCAAAATTACATACCACATAAACAATCATATAACAGTTCACAGTCTATCATTTTGAGAGATAACCATAGCTGGATTAAGCTGAGAAGTTCGAGAATGATATTCTAAATGATTATCTCATGTCACATAGCAGTATGTCTCAAACAGGATAATATTAACTTGTGGTCAGTTAAACATCTTAAAAACTATTAAACATTGTGGTAAAAAATAATAAAAAATAAATAAATAAAATTAAAAAAAAATAAGGGGGGGGGATTATAGTGGAAGCACCGTGGGCGAAAAGTAACATAGCAATTCCTCTCGTGGCAACTGAATTTCTTGAGTCTACTTATGTTCCCCCAGCAAGCCCCCAGACCCACAAGAACTGAACCCCAGGCTGCATCATGTTATTTTTAATCTACCCAATGAATTAGCGATGCAAGCTTTCAGATACCAACTTGTATCTTTAAAGGGGGTCATTATTCGTTGGATTTCCGGTCTCCATTTTTGAAAACATTTTCCTGTCTGTGCATTTTTTGCCATTTCGGTTTCCACTTGATCCATTTGCATGTAATATTTAATTTGATTAAATATTTCAAGGGTACCTGGAGGGTCTGGCTCCAGCCATTTATTTAGAAGACCTCGTTTGGTAGCTAGTAAGATTATATGAAGCAAATTAGAGAATTTAGTGCCTTCTGGGAAATCATGAAAAAGGAGGTTATTTGGGGATAAATTAACTTTGATCCCTAACCTGGCTTTTAGTTGTTCAGTTATTATTTTCCACAATCGCTGGGATGCCCCACACGTCCACATTCCATGAATCATAGTTGATTTGGGCTGAGAGCATTTGGGGCAAGCGGTTATTCGGTTTGGGGCTAAAGGATGCGGGGAATATCAAATCACATAGATTGCATGGTGTATGATTTAAAGTGCGTTTCCCTCCACTTCTCACTGATAACGCCTTGCGTATGTTATTCCACCCTTTTAAAATAATTTGAGGGATATTATCTCCGGAAACTCCCTTTCCCATTTTTGCAAAAGTTTTTCGTGCCAATCCTCTGAATCTTTTTCTCTCAATTTGTTGTATATTAGCGACAGCGACGCTTTTACTGAGGTCAGTTCAATTAAGGAATCTAAAGGGCCAATGGGTAGTTCCCTGTTAAGGTTTAATATTTTTGATTTGATAAAGCCAATAATTTGTCTATGGGCTAAGAAATGAGAGTTAGGCAAATTATACTTAGTTCTTAAATCTTGGAAAGAGAAAAAGTTGTGTTGTTGAACATCATAAAGATGCCGAAGACAATTCAGCCCCTTTTCCTCCCATATTCTAAAGTGGTTATTATGAATTCCTTGTGGGAATTCTGGGTGGTATCTAAAAGGCATGTATTTACTTATAGAAAAGGGGATGTTATATAGTTTCCTACTGGCTTTCCATGCTGCTATAGTGTCTTTCATGAGGACACTTCCCTTGATGTGCTGGGGTAGAGATGCAAATTTGGTATGTAGGAGAGCTGACAAATTCCATGGGTTTGCCAGATCTCAAAATGGGTTTTTAATCACTTTTCTAAATATATGTGATTACAAAAATTGCAGCCTGAGAGAGCTACAGCCTTCCTTACATGCCCTTGGTTACTTCAAAGCTTCTATTAGATACGACCTGACAAGAGCTGCTGGCTGGGCTTGCGCAGAGAAAGCTTCTTATCTGATGAGATTGAGCTGCAGAAGTTTTCAAGGCACCGGGTAGAAATATGTTTTCTTTTGTATACAGAATAAACTAGTTGTAGTGTGATTAGATCCCTGCTTTATCTGATGACAGAGAACATGAAGAAGCTTTTTAAGCTGCTGTGGAGAAAAGCTGTTGTCTTTTGTATACAGAATCCACAAGTTGTAGTTTGATTATTTCAGTGAACATGTCACACGATCCCTTATGCAGCTTTGTGCTCTGGCTGTGTGCGTCTCTCTCTCTTTCAGCTCCATGGTTTGTTTACATTAGCTTCTTAGCAGATAAGGCTCCTCCTGGCAAAACCCCTTTAAGATCTGTCTGCATATTTGGAGAAACCAAATATTAAAGTGAACCCCTAGGGAATACATATGTCTAATCTATCTGTACAAACATACTGATATATATATATACATACATACACAGGCAGTCCCTGACTTACATCATTCCGACTTGCATACGGCCCCTAGTTAGAAACGGAGACTTATAGGGCATGGCTGACATTAAACACTGTCACGCCCCATGATAACCAAGTGCCAGCACGCCACAGCTGCACTTGAGATACAGAACGTTAGGTGAAATCTTCTAAAAAAGGGCACAGACAGCAAAACAAATGTAAAAACTGTTCCCTGCACTATCCAAAACTAAAACAATTTTTTTTTACTGGAATTACATTTAATAAATATACCTGTTCCGACTTCTATACAAATTCAACTTAAGAACAAACCCACAGTCCCTATCCCGTTTGGAGCCCGGGGACTGCCTGTATGTATATGTATGTATGTATTATATATATTTTTATATATATATATATATATATATATATATAATATATTATATATATATATATATTTATATATATATTTATTTACATGACATTGGGGCCAGTGTGGACAAAAAAAGATTTAAAAAAAGGGAACCTCCCTCCCCTCCTCCCCAAAACCTGTTACTTACCTATCTGTCCCTTGCTACTCCGGAACTCCTCTTGATTTCGGAAATGTTCACATGGCGTTTTTTTTAGATGCGGGTTTGGATCTGTGCTTCTGCTGCACAGAAAACGCATCCAAACTCACATGGTGCATCTTTGGATGCGTTTGAGGCAGCGTTTTTCAATCCATTCTTCGGATTGAAAAACGCAGTGTGAAAATGCCCTTTCAGGTTCGCCCAACACGCTTGGGAGACTTGAGTTCCCTTGTAAGTGAATGGAGAGCGAGCTTCTCTTCTGTGTCAGGGTGAGAAACTGGAAGTGAAAGGGAGTAGGGAACTTTCATTCCTGTTCTCTACTGGTGCAAGGAGTAGCACTAGTTTTCAGCACAAAGAGGGTCAAACAGAAAGGAGACACCAGTGTGAATAGATAACACAGGATCCACCAGTCACAAGAGGAGATAGTCACAGCTCTTACCCCCCCTCCTCCCTGCAGAGTGACTTCTTCCCAGGTCAGAGACCATGACTAGAAAACTCACCTATTGAAGTATATGGAACTGAGTCAGTCTTGGGGCTCCTATGTGCATGAAGCTACTGTAAAGCATCTCTCTGCTGCTGTTAAAGCAGTGCAAGCAAGGCCTAGTGGCCAAAGTGAAAACTGAAGGACTTAAGAAGTATTAAAAAATATTGAAAGTGATATGAAAAAAAACCCAAAACACACAAATTACGAAAAAATGTGTTTAACATAAAAATGGGACTTAAACAAATGACAAATTTTTTGATGACACATTCCCTATAAAAGCAAATCACCTGGTAACGGACAAATAGGAGCAAAGTGAGTTCTGCTGACGTATTTTGAGCACGCAACCGCTAAGTAGCACTAAGTATATGGCCAGACAGCGGACACTCTTTAGGACTATATTTGACAATGGAAGCTTATGGATACATATAGAATATACATATAGCAGAAATGCAGTGTGAATCCAGCCGCAGTAGAATTGGGACAACTAAAATATTTGTTGCAAAGATGTACAAAAATAATTCCTACAGCTCTGATTCCTCAGTATTAGTTTTACATGAGTTTGATCTATGTATACGCGGCTTTTATCAGTACTGGATGAGGAAATGCACTAGGGAAATAAATGAATAAGATGATTGGTATACCTAGCAAAGAGTCCTGTGGGTCCTGTAGCAGACCCCTGGGCCCTTTCATTGGGAATGTTAGTGTTCTGTACAATTGGCAGCTGTGAAGCTTTTGAGTCTTGGCACTTAATTTTTGGAGAGACTAAGGAACTTATGTATGAAAACTGTCTAGGACTTAGGCTATATTCACACGATGTACTGTGGCTCTGCAGTATGCGCCGCAGTACATTGTGTCTTTTGGGAGCTCGCACTTATATGCGCGTACTCCCGTCGGCCCCATAGACATGCATTACTTGCGGCGCGTATTCGCAGCAAATAATTGACATGTCACATCTCCCCGCGCATACAATACGATCGTATTGTACGAGCGGGGAGAGGAGGCGTAATCCATATTTCTCTATGAGAGCTGTGGATTACCGTAATTTCAGTGCACATCTCGCCTGTATTAGAGCGTAAATACGTGGCGAAATGTGCACCGAAATTACCCCGTGTTAACATACCCTTAGCCTGACTTTGCTGTCCATAGCAACTAATGAGAGCTCAGCTTTAATTTTTTCACAGCACTATATGAAATGATTGGTTGCTTTGGGCAACAAAGAAATTCCTAGACCTACACAGTTTTCATACATGAGGCCCTATGTGTTAAAACAGGCACAATAAACCTCCTGGTTTCACAAACTATAAGGCCTGGTTAACATTGCGGATTCCGTTAAAAATGACAAAAAAAATAGGGTAGCAGGCAGCAATGTGTCCAATATACACACACATATACCGTATATATTATATATATATATATATTATATAACAAATGTAGAACAAATACAATGGTGACGATAAATTACTAGCAACTGATACAGAGGGGAGAGAAGACCCTGCCCTCGAAGGCTTACAATCTACAAAGAAGGAGGAGAGAGACAGAAGATGAGGGGCGGACATGTTTGTGGGGTGGTATACTGGTGGTGGGATTATTATAGGTTATAAGCAATCCTAAAGAGATGGGTTTTCAGGTTGCTTTTGAAACTGGTGAAAGTTGGGGAGAGACTGATGTTTTGGGGTAATGAGTTCCAGAGAATGGGGGAAGCACAAGAGAGATCTTGCGAGAGGGGAGGTATATCTGGAGATTAGAGCAGAGATGTATGGAGGGGAGAGGTTGTTGTTTTTTTTATATAGTGTATGTAATCTTCTGGTTTCAACTATATATACAGTGGGGAAAATAAGTATTTGAGACACTGGAGATGTGTGATTTTTAAATAATCAATTTGCATTTTATTGTATGAAATAAGTATTTGATACAACAGAAAAACAGAACTTAGTATTTGGTGCAGAAACCTTTATTTGAAATTCCAGAGGTCAGACATGTCCTGTAGTCCTTGACCAAGTTTGCACACACTGCAGCAGGGATTGTGGCCCTCTCCTCCATACAGATCTTCTCCAGATCTTTCAGGTTTTTGGGCTGTTGCTGGGCTACATTGAGTTTCAGCTCTCTCCAATGATTTTCGATTGCGTTCAGATCTGGAGACTCCAGCTCATTGTACTGCAGGAAGACCCACCCACGACCCATCTTCAATGCCCTTATTGAAGGAAGGATTTTGTCCAAAATCTCGCAAAACATGGGCCCGTCCATCCTCTCTGTAATACTGTGCTGTCATCCTGTCCCCTTTGCAGAAAAGTAACCCCAAAGTAGGTTTCTACCCCCAGGCTTCACGGTTGGGCAGTGTTCTTGGAGTTGTACTCATTCTTCTTCCTCCAAACATGACGAGTGGAGTCTATACCAAAAAGATGTATTTTGGTGTCATCTGACCACATGACCTTCTCCCTACTCCTCTGGATCATCCAGATGGTCATTGGTGAACTTCAAACGGGTCTGGACATGTGTTGGCGTGAGCAGGGGGACCTTGAGTGCCCTACAGGATTTTAATCCACGACAGTGTGTGTTACTAACAATAATCTTTAAAGGGAACCTGTCACACAAGTTATGCCCCCCTTGCTGAGCGCATCACAAGTTAGTGTCAGACCTGCTGTTTCCAGCGCTGTGTCCCTTATTCTGTAAGATGCTGCGGTTTTCGCGTATTTAATGCTCAAATCTGCAGTTTTCAGTCAGAAGTCATTCGAATTGTCATTCAAAGAGTCAGTTTTTTCAAACCCCACCCACCTGAGGCTAGCCCCGCCCACCTCAACTGATCACCCTATTACATTGAATAGGTAGAAACATGTGAATAAAGGGCTCGTTCACACGGCTTATTGCAGGGACGGATTTCAGCCGTATTGCGCGCCGTAATGCGCTGCAATATGGCTGGAATCTGTCCCAGCCATTACGGTAATTTACAGTTCTCATAGAGAACTGTGAATTCAGTCTCTCCTCCCCGCTCGTACAATACGGCGGGCGGGGAAAAAGTGACATGTTCATTATCCTGGCGGGATACGCGCCGTGGATAATGAAAATCTATGGGGCCGGCGGGCAGCCCCCCCCCGCTCCACCCCTTACTCAAGCCGTAATTGCGGGCGAAATCTGTCCCGCAATTACAGCTTGAATAAGCCGTGTGAACCGGGCCTGTCAGTGGGCGGGGCTAACACCTGCTCATGAATAAGATTTGAGGGGTAAATGCTCTAAAACAGCAGCATCTTACAGAATAAGGGACACAGCGCTGGAAACAGCAGGTCTGACACTAGCTTGTGCTGTCCTCAGCAAGGGGGGCATAATCTATGTGACAGGTTCCCTTTAAGACTGCGGTCCCAGCTCTACTCAGGTCATGGACCAGATCCTCCCATGTAGTTCTGGGCTGATTCCAGACCTTTCTCAGAATCATCCTAACCGCACAAGGCGAGATCTTGCATGGAGCACCAGACCGAGGAAGATTGACAGTCATCTTGTGTTTCTTCCATTTTCTAACAATTGTGCCAACAGTTGTTGCCTTTTCACCAAGCTGCTTGTCTATTTTCCTGTAGCCCAGCCCAGCCTTGTGCACTCTACAAATTTGTCCCTGCTGTCCTTAGACAGCTCTCTCGTCTTGGCCATGGTGGAGAGGTTGGAGTGTGATTAGGTGGATAGGTGCCTTTTATACAGGTAATGAGTTCAAACAGGTGCAATTAATACAAGTAATGAGTGCAGAGTAGGAGGGCTTCTTAAAGAAAAACTAACAAGTCTGTGAGACAGAATTCTTGCTTGTTGGTAGGAAATCAAATACTTATTTAATGCAACATTAATTATTTAAAAAAAAATCATACAAGGTGATTTTCTGGATTTTTTTATTCTGTTGGGCATCTACGATAAAAAATTACAGACCTCTCCTTTATTTGTAGGTGGAAAAATTAGCAAAATCGCTGTTGGATTCAACATGGATATAAAGATCTAAATATAAAATATATCTATATACAGTCCATGTCCACTCAAAGGATTCAAGACAGAGTGGAATAGATGACATCCATGAGCCACATGTATGAAAACTGTTTAAGTTTAAAAACTCACTTTTTTGCCCATAGTAACCTATGGCCAAAAAAGTGAATTTTAGACCTAAACAGTTTTCATACATGTGGCCCTAAGTGAGTTGAACCATTGTCCTCTCAACAGATTCTGCATTCAAAAGACAAAGAGAACAGATAATGTCCGAGTATAAATTGGATCTACAACCAGTTAATCAACACAAGCCATTGTTCACTCAGTGACGCCAACAAAGCTTAAATAAGCTTGGGGTGATATCCATTGTCTCAGGCCCTGTTACGATGTGGACATCTGTCAATTATTTTTTTAAAATGAAGAGCACATCCTGTGGGAGGAAAATTGCCTCAGGTCTAATGGGGTATTCGAGCAAGTACAACAACGCCATCTTCAGGAAGGTGGTAGACATTGCGACAAGTGGCAGATATCAAGTTACTGGAAGCCAATTGGTGGAACAATCATAAAGGCGGCTTGAAGATATCAGAGTAAGGCGTGGAACTGTGGGCGTGTGAAGGCGTGGATGTGGCTTCAGTTCGGATGTACAGCTCTGGAAAAAAGAGACCACTGCAAAATTTTCAGTTTCTATGATTTTTCTCTTCAAGGGTAAATTTCTGGAGAAAAATGTACATTGTTTTTTTTTATTATATAAACTACTGACACGTCTTCGAAACTCAAAGCAAAAAATGTTGTATTTATTTGCAGTCAATGAGAAATCTTCAAAATAATAAAAAAGAAGCAGCAGAGCTGCCAGACCTCAAATAATGTAAAAGAAAAGAAGTTCATATTTATTTAGAAACAATAAGACTAATGTTTTAAGTCAGGAAGAGTATTAATTAAGAGAATAACCATGATTTTTTTCATTCAAATTCCTTTTGGCCTATTCCTAGCACTTGTTTTGTCATCCAGCTTGTCCTATTGCAAGAGGATTGTGAAGACCACAGCAGGGTTTTTTATATTTTCCTTCACTAAATAAGATTTGGTTCAGGTGATCACCTAATCAGAAGAACAGTAAGTAGAATGAGGGGGACTTTGGTCGGAATTCAACTGACACTGGAATGGAATGGCCGTCAGACATGTAGAGATGCTGATTTTTAGAACTGTGCAGTGGTCCCTTAATTTTTTCCAGAGCTGTATATGAGGCCAAAGTTAGGTAGTCAGTATGTTAATTAAGTAGTGATGTAGGTTATGATATCATCATATGATATATTAGGTAGATAGGTTTGTGTTTTCATGCTTGTATTATTTCCCATTGCAACTACATTGAAGGAAGGTTAAAACAGAATAAATGGTATCTTGTTAACCTTTATTTTATTGTATAAGTAAACCAATTATTTCTTTTAAGCTTCGCCTCCTCATTATTTGTAGATATCACAGGATGGGATAGGCAGGATATTAATAATATTAACAACTTATAAAACATTCGCCAGTGTATCAAATACTAATTTTCCCCACTGTGCATGCTACAATATAGAGAAGACGCCACGGCACTCCTTGGGAACTTTGCGAAGATAGGGCCACATGTATGAAAACTGGCTCGGTCTAAGGCCGTGTTCACACGGCTTATTCATGGCGGATTTTTGAGCCGGATTGCGCTCGCAAATCCGGCGTGAATAAGGGGCGGGATGGGGGCGGGGCCGGAGCGCGGTGGGGGCGCCGCTCCCCGGCCCCATAGACAATGCATTATCTACGGTGCGTACGCGCCGTAAATAATGTGCATGTCACTTTCTCCCCCCGCGGTGGATTCGCCGAGCGGGGAGAAGCAACGGAATCCAGTGTTCTCTATGAGAGCAGTGGATTACCGTAATTACTCCGACGGATTGGCGCCGTACTGCAGCGGCGTACGGCGCCAATCCGCGGACAAATAAGCCGTGTGAACGAGGCCTTAGACTTTCCTTGTTGCCCACAGCAACCAATCAGAGCACCTGTTTCATTTCATATAATGCTCTGAAAAAATTAAAGGGGCGCGCTGATTGGTTGCTATGGGCAGTTTTCATACATGTCCCCCATGGTGTTTTTTATTCACACATATAATGGATTTACAAGATATCAGAATAATTCATCTGTCCATGTTATGAAAATTACATATTGAAAAGGAACAAACTTTTAGTCTCACGACGTTTCGGCCAGTTTGGCCTTCTTTCAGGGACCTAATAGGTGGGGTGTAGGAGCAGGAGCGTGCTCCTAACTATTGTTGATCGAACTGTTCTAGAAAAGTTAAGTTCTAGTAGAACTTCTCGAATTTTTAGAACTCGAACCGAATAGAACATTTTACTGTTCATTCGAGTAAAGTTCTAGTCTGGCACGCCATTTTCAGTGGCTTTCTGCACTTTTGGCGGCCTTCCAGTCAGTGCAGAGCACAGATAAGTGTCAAAAATGTCATCGCTGAAGTGTAGGGCTCTCATTGGCTGCTAAAAATCACATGACCATGTTATATTTCACTGTATTGCCTTGTGAACGCCATTTTCAGCTCACTCTCTGTACTGTACAGACTGTGCTTTGTTAGATAGCATTTTCCTCTCCATAGACCGCAATAGTTAGGGAGTTTGGTATTGCTGGCTGCATCTTTCCCACACCCAGAAGCTGTTATTTGGTGACATTTTCAGGCTTGCATAACGCCTAACTCTCATATACATAGATATATATTATACAGAGTGCTTGGATTTGCTAAATCATACTCGGTGCACAAAAGTTCAGTTTTTGCAGCATTGGGGTGAAATCATTTTATAACACACCATCTATAATTCTCCTACACAGAGAAATATATTCTAAATAGTTGTTGGTGAAAATTATTCTGAATGGAGAAAAGTTCATTTTTGCAGTTTCGAAGGTTGAGTTATTGTATAACACATCGTTTCCCAAACTCCTATACAAAGAAATATCTTTTAAATAGTGGTTGCACTTCCTATAGCTACGCCCCTGCTTGCAAGCTGACCTCATCTTTTCAGTTAGCCATTGAAAGGAATGAAGTATTTTAGCCTCTCAATTTTTTTCTGTCACTCTTAGAGCCACATTTTCTTGACTAAGTTGTTCCACATATCCAGTTTACGCATCTGGATGCTAATTACTGCTTCTCCTCACCTGAATAGGAATAAAAACCACATTGACATTAAAGGGGTTGTCTCACTACAAAGATTGCTTTTTGTGATAAAGATCTTGCAAAAACAAGTCACTTTGCAATTCGTGTCCATTAACAGTGTCCTACCTATTCCTAGATATCCCCTCTTGTATGGGCTGCATCAGCTCCTCAGGTCACTATAGCTGCAGACCTGTTTGATCTCTCCTGATAAGCTGCCAGCACTGGTTGCTATAGCTACAGACCTGGTGTCCTCAGGAGCTCATCACTGCAGGCCAGTAATAGCCAGTGGAAGCCAGTAAACACTGAATTCAAAAATGAAACCACGAAAACAGGACTGAGGTAAGAAGAATTGATGTAGTGAGACAACCCCTTTAATGGGGTTTGAGTTCGAATAGAACCTAGAACCAAACCCACTGATGTTCGAAGTTTGTCTAGAACTTGAACATTTCCTGTTTGCTCATATTCTTGTAATAAGCTCTGTGCCTCCGTGCACGATGTGGCTCGATAGGGGCATTACATACGCGTCTAATGATTTGCTATGTGCCACAATTTGCGCTAATCGCGGCACATAACATTTCATTGGTAGAGTATGTAATGCCCCTATCGAAGCACATAGCGCACGGAGGCGCATAGCTTATCATTACAAGTATATGAAATACGCCTAACACATACTTGTAATGCGCCTAACTCATACTTGTAAAATGTGAAATGCACCTAACACATATACACTTGCAATGATGTGCTATGCGCCTCAATAGGCGCATTTCGTTATGGAGACGCACAGCGCATCATTTTTAGGCGCATTGTTTACTAGGCAAGGTATACCGGAAGTCGGACTTTCTGGCGCACTTTACACTTATTTAATGCGCCTAAAAACTGACGTAGCACCGCCAATTATCGGACATCTCGCCCTAAATGTATTTTCTCAACATGCAGTTTCAGTCACAGTCAGCTTTTCTTTCACTCTGGTCTAGTCAGGCTGTAGGTGGTTCTAGATCAGTAATTAGCATATTTAGCTTCTCTGTATCTAGCCGAGACGTTACAAAGGGCAGTGCAGGAAGTCTAATCACAAAGCACAAGTGAGGTGAGGAGTGAAAACAATTGCTTATCTGTAAACAAAAGCTAATCTTGTTAGAGAGAATTAGTCTGATGGGAGTGAGCTCTCCTAACAATGGTAAGGTCACTCCCTGCTCTAATCAAATAGCAAAGTTATGGTCAAGTAACTATAAAAACCTTCGTGCACTCGGATACAATCTCTTATTTCCTGAGTATGGTAAAATCAAATGACTACCGTATTTGGAAAATCTCTTAAATTACCTGTCCCTACATGTTAAAAGCTCATCTTTAAGTGAGAAAAACCCTTTAAGGAAAGCCTGAGATGACTTCTCATTTGATATCTATTCTTAGCTTTGGCTTCAAAAACTACACCAAAAACCTGAAAATGGGAACATTCCCTAAAACTCCATCATCCCTTTTGAGATACAATGTTCCTAAATCTCAGTTGTGCTCAGTGAACATTGTGTACACAATTCCAGTATTGGCCGAGATCTGATGTGCTAGAAAGAACTCATAGAAGAAGCTCAGCTGTAGTAATTCTGTTCTGTCTCACACACTTGCTTTATCCTGCAATCTAGATACTTTACAGACGAGTCGAGTACAGCAGAGCACATAATCCCTCTGAGATGGGTTTTCAGTTGCTGCTGTCCTAGGTTCTTAAATGGTGAAGCACCTCAAGACTGAGCAAGTCCTGCACTGAACCCCAATTTTCATCAGGCTGTAGCTGCCCGACGTGTAGCTTCCTACAATTTAAAGGACCACTGCAGTTTTTTATTTTTTCCTTAAAGGGGTTGTCTCATTTCAAAGTTTCGTAGGATGCATGAATGAAATAATGCTGCTTTGCTCTGCCACTTCCTGGTCAAGCTGTCTATAATTAGCATATGAGCTCTGTGTATTCAGACTTCTCTGTTTTAGTCTAGATCACAGGTGTCAAACTGCCGGCCCTCCAGCTGTTGGGAAACTACAACTCCCATCAGGCATTTGTATAATCTATAACAGTGGGCATGATGGGAGTTGTAGTTTCCCAACAGCCGGAGGGCCGGCAGTTTGACACCCCTGGTCTAGATTACATAAATCTCCTCTGAGGTCTGGAGAAGCTTCTGAGCTAATGTAAACAGTAGTAACAAGTGTCTTTTGTCTGAAAGATCAGATAACACACAAGCGCTCACTGTCGGCCACAACCTGTGTGATGACATCACTCCCTGCTATCAGATATAACAAACAGCAGGGGAGAAGGAATACACTGGTCGGTCACTTAGGGAACCAGAGAGAGCACAGAAGGTGATAAAATCACTTGTAGCTCCTTAACAAAAAAATTAAAGATGAAGAAAGCAATATATTTGGGAAACGTCTTCATTTAGTGCTATTCTTTGTAGTGAGACAACCCCTTTCAGTTCACTACAATTATTTCTAGATACACGGTCGTGTCCGTAATTTTGCTTACCTGCAGCCGAATACAGGATTTCTCACTGCTACCACTGGGTCATGTGACCTGCACTCTGAGTTACTTAAACACAGAGCATGGTTGTGTGACCCAGAAGTGAATCTCTTTGTGTGCTCCTATAGGGGGTTCAAAGTCAGTCTCATAGGAATGCATAGGAAGACTTCCTGTCCGCATCACAGGTACAGTAGCTTTCAGCCTGTTAGGTCACATGAGTGCAGGTCATGTGACCTAACAGGCTGTTGCATCAGCATCAGATCCTGTATGCAGTTGCAGGTTACTGGCAGTACAGTGTACAATTTTTAATCATCTAAGGTGTGTGTGTGTGTGGGGGGGGGGGGGGGGGACACACGACCGATATGGTCCTTTAAGAACGACATGGGTTAAAAGGAATTTTTAAAATTAAAGCTCCAACCAAAAAATACAGTTTCTTACCTCTTCCACTAAGTCCATGTGTCATTCTCTTACCTGTTCCATTTTTCTTGCTTCTTATTATCAGTTAATATCACGCCGGGGCTGTTGGACAGTAACAGTCTGAATCCGGCTGCGCCGAGACGGTTTTTGTGCTCAAGTCTATAGGAGACATCAGACCTTTCTGTAGGATAGACTGTTCCATACAGGTTGGTGACATGATGGCCTCATTCATATCTTGGGTGCCAACAAATAAGTGCGTTCCTGGGAAGGCGTCGTCATATCCGTCTCTCTGGACTAAGCTAAGTATCATTATTATCATCATGCCATAGGAACATTTATTTATCACTCATTGTGACAAGTGTGTGTTTAGTCCTGCAGCTGGTATATTATTATCCCCTGATGAACCCTAGGTATAGGAGGAAACGAGTCAGGAGTGCCGAGGACATACCACAATATTTTTGGCTTGTTTAGAGTGACCAAATCTGTCAGGTACAGCAGAGCCGCTCTTCTCAGGGCGATGACCCTGCTGACAGATAGGGTCCAGATATTTGCACTTTTGGATGTTATGTAGGTATTTGTATAGGGGTATATTTTTATATTTTAGATATATTTAATAAAAGTTATATTTTAACAGGGAAATATTTTTTGCAGTGATATATTGGTTACATGATGACCCAAACTTCTACAACGGTTACTAATGATTATCAAAAAGGCTTCTGTCACAATTATAATAGGCTCAAGCCAACACCCTTTAAAGGGGTTTTTACCACCGGCTCCGTTGCCTGCTGACGTACAGAGTAAGCCCGCTAAATAGGACCTTACCAGCACCAAGACATTTCCATGTAAGGGGTTAAAGGGGCTTTGTTATTGCTTAAACTATATGTATGAAGTTACTGCAATTGGACTAGGCTTAAAGAAGTTTTCTCACCATGCTGTTAAACAGAGCAACAGGCAGCTTCAGACCCACACTTCCTGGATAGGTAGTGGGTAGATCTAGAGCAGTGCCTGGCCCTTCAGCTCTGCTATTCCTGTTACAGTGACATGAGTGCAGGAGGTTTATAATATGTAGTGCACAAGGCTTCAAGTTAAAACTTGTCATTTGTTTGGGTAAACAAGCTCCTCTGCTAGAGATAAGACTTAGCAGAGAGTGAGTCTCCAGGGTTGGAGGGCAGCTTTGAGCAATCAGGTGAGAGAGAGAGCAGGGAGAGGTGGTCAGTAACTGGTATACACCAGCAGTAGATAAAATCTTTTTTCATCTCCTCAACAAAGCAAAATCAAAACAGAAATGTATTTTGGAAATATTCTTTATTTACTTTCCCCTACATGTTAAAAGCTAATCATTGTGGTGAGAAAACCTCTTTAAGGCTTAGGCTTCTTGCAAGAAGGGAGAAAATGCTACCATGATTAAGAGACTTCCAATTGCCCCTCAAAGGAAAACATTGAGGTTGTTGGCACAAGTCATCACGATCTTCTCCTCAACCTTGGGACAAGAACCCGAAAGTGAAAAAGAAGCAGATCACCGGGAGCTCTAGAGTGGTAGCAGGGGTAGGACAGGTAGGTAAGTTTTAGATTTTTTTTCCCTTTTGGTTGCCCACCCTGACCCCAATGTCAGGTCATATTTGTTTGTGAGTGGACAACTCCTTTAAAGGCGCATCTCCATATAGGGAAGTAGGATCCATCAACTTTCTGCTGTGGTCAAGAAGAATGCTGAGGTGGCCACATATGTGTGGCTCTCTCCCTTCACTTCTATGGGAGTTCCAAGTACACACATGCAAGCGTAGTCAACTTCCCTAAAAGTGAATAGAGAATCATGTCCCTGTTGTAATGGACACCGAAATAAGTGAAGGACACCGTAAAATACACACCAGTAACAGACTTTTTTTTCCATTTCTGAAGCATTAAATATACACAATATATACATCTGAAATTCATATATACTTCATAGGATTTTTAATGTACCCCGCCTCCCCATTCACGCCCAGACACAAAAATAAGTCAGTCCCAAAGCGGGCGTAAAAACAGATCTAAAATTAAAATAATCAACTTAAAATAAGGACAAGATACCTGTCCCACAGAAAGATGGCCCATTACTTCCCCATAACCCTCCCTCCCACCCCACGCGGCACAGGCTGGATAACCATTCCATAGGAAATATTTATCATATATAGTCTATACACACATCCAGAACTGTACAGCAGTGTTGTGCTTGCAAGCAGCACACCACAAGCATGCTATGAGCATACAGAAGGAAACAGAAGCCATTTAGAAGAATAGAAAAAAAAAAATAATGGAGTGTACTGGCCCTGTCTAAGAACAGAGAAGCAAGTTGTAATGAATGAATCTGACCTTATCTATAAAATCGAATTTCGACTGTCTCCAAAGAAAAGGACCTGCAAAGTGTTCAAAGTGTGACACACTCATGCCAGAAACATTCAAGCGATCGTGACAACACAAACAGAAAAGAAGCTTCTTTGGGTCCTTGAGGATTCCGAGACCATTCAAGGGTATTCCAACCCAAATCTGAGCATCTTCCAAGGGAAAAAAATATATATATATATTTGTTTTGACAATTCATTTTTATAATAATTAAGAGGGAAAAAAAGGCACCACCTACAGGACACCCTGAGAATTACAGCAATATTTAGAAAAATGTTTAAATGTCAATGTCCAATGTACTATATAGTGACTAAGTGATGAGCTCCCGGCTTCTCCTATGCGATGTTTAGGACAATATCTACCCTTGTGATCTGGTATATATAACAGAATGATGTGCAAGTACACCATGATTTTTTTTATGTAAATGAATAATCAAGTATTTGCTACCCTACTGAAATTGGGCAAGAAGGTGATCACAAAATGTAGATACAGGCAGTCCCCGACTTACATCTGTCCCCTAGTTACAAACAGAGACTTAAAGGGCATGCTAGCACTTGTAGTTCCATATTCCACAGCAAATATTAAGTAGCTGTGGAACGGCAAGTGCCAGCATGCCACATCCGCTCATGAAGTGAAATCTTCTTAACAGGGGCACAGACAGCAAAACACATGTAAATACCCTTCCCTGCACTATCCAAAACGAAAAAAAATATTTTGTGCTGGAGTTACATTTAATAAATATACCTGTTGCGACTTACATACAAATTCAACTTAATAACAAACTTACAGTCCCTATGCTGTTCGTAACCTGGGGACTGTCTGTATATATACCATAGACGGAGACCTTTTGGTTGCTATGTGTCCAATGGAGATGGCCCCCACCTGAGTCTGTTCATGTCCATTGTTAACGGGATGTGAAGTCTTTCTCCTCTAAGTAAAGCTTACATAGTTATAAAGATTCTCCGCCTTTAAATAAAGATTCTAATATATTTTATTATTAGGACCCGGATCAAGAAAGGGTCCACAAATTCAGGGGAAAAAAAAAAAAAAATGTTTCTATGGGGAAAATCATTTACATATTAAAAGCATCATTTTATGGCTGTGTTTACATGTAAATTATTTGTAACAATTGTAGAAAATCTATAGTATTTAATGAATATAAACACACAAAAAAGTTTTTATCATTAAAATACAATTTTCAAAGGTCGTCTGTTTGGGAATTTTCAAATTTTTAAAGTTAATAGAGGGAATAACCCTTTTAGGACTTTCATAAGTTGAAAGAGTGTCTCACTCTGGAGGACCCAAAACGTCCAGGCATCAAACAGACAGCCCACTTTTGTAACAGGGGATGGTGTAATGCTTCAGGTCTCCTCTGGAGGTGCTGCAGAGGATCTGAACACATGCAGAAGGATTCATCTATCACTTTTTCTTGGAGATCCCCTTTAAATATTCTTGCAGCGGATATCTTATATGGATTGTCCAGTTTGTAAAAAAAAAAAAAAATTGATAATAAGCTGCAAACAAAAAAAATAGAGAAAAAATACTCATACTCCTCTATCTCCAGCCCAGCTTTGCGTTTCTAAGGTCTTTTTTTCACCTGGTTCTTCTTTCAGATGGGGACGGTCAGGTGCCTCTGATCACATCACTATTCGGAGGGGTTCACTTCCAATCGGTGATGTTAATGAGGGGCACATGACCACTGAAGCCAATCAGCCGTTATGTGCTCGTTTGTAAAAGAACAAAGAAAAATTAAGACCAGAGGAAGAGGAGTACAGGATTTAGTTTTTCTAGAGGCATCTGCAACTTACTATTAATTTTTTCTGCAAACTGGACAATCCTTTTAATAGAACTTAGATAGATACTACAGGAGCCTTATGGGTCACAATGAGAATTTTTAGCTTTAATTTTCAAGAAAAAAAAATGCTTAAGAAACTAGATACCATAAAAGCATAATGGGACATAATGGAATTATTTTTGGTTTTAAAACTGAAAGAAAAATTTCTTAAGATAAATTAGATACTACAGGAGCATTCTGGGTCATATTGAAATTTTTTAGCCTTAATTTTCAAAACAAAAATTCTTAAGAAATGAGATACTACAGGAGCATTCTGGGTCATAATGAAATTTTTTAGCTTTAATTTAAAAAAAAAAAAAAAAAAAAAAAAAATCTTAATAAATTAGATACCACAAATGCATAATGGGACATAATGGAATAATTTTCTGTTTTAAATTTGAAAGAAAAGTTTTCTTAAGATAAATTAGATACTACAGGAGCATTCTGGGTCATAATGAATTTTTTTTAGCTTTAATTTAAAAAAAAAAAAAAAAAATCTTAATAAATTAGATACCACAAATGCATAATGGGACATATTGGAATAATTTTTGGTTTTAAATTTGAAAGAAAAAATTTCCTAAGATAAATTAGATACTACAAGAGCATAATGGGAATTTTTAGCTTTAATTTTTTAAAAAAATTTCTTAAGAAATTAGATACCACAGAAGCATAATAGGACATAATGGAATAATTTTTGTTTTTAAATTTGAAAGAAAAATTTCTTAAGATAAATTAGATACAACAGGAGAATTCTGGGACATAATAGGATACTTTTTAGCTTTCTATTTTAAGAAAAAAATTCCTTATTTGCAGAAGCTTCTCTTCTCAATATCCAAATGCATCACAGACTAGTAATCATATAAGTAATACATAACGAAGCCTCTGATAGTACATTGAAATTCCCTAATAACTAAATATACTGGGAAAAACTGATGACAGCAGCGTCACCTCATTTAAAGTGCATTTACTAGGTCACAGAAAGGTTACTAATTTTGCTATACAACATGGCTTCTCAATAGCATCATATGGTTAATGGAGTGGCTACAAACATCGCATATGTCATTTCAAGCTTAACAAAAATCTATAAAAGTTTGCAGCTTGTAACATTTCGGGGTCGGTAAATGTTACATGTCCTTTTTTCCAATCACGTTTAAGAATACTGTAATATTAAACAGACTCCTGACATGTGGATACGCATTAGGTACATAGATTTTTTTCTTTTTTTTTTGTTGATGAGAATTTTTTTTTTTTTTTTAGTTTTAGCTTTGGTCTTTTGACACTGAGCTGCTGGAGAAGACTTGAGTATGAGGTGTACGGTCCAGGAGGGATAGGGGCAAACAACAGATTATTCTGGTACTACATGTAACTACGCTGGGAATTCAGTTGTATAAACAGCATAGGATAGTCTCTACACCAGGGATTCCCAAACTTCAGTCCTCACGCCCCACCAACAGGTCATGTTTTCTGGCTTTCCTTAGCAGCGCACAAGTGATTTAATTATGCTGCACTGGTGATATAATTATTGTCAGTGCATTCCTGAAAACATGACCTGTTGGTGGGGTGTGAGGACTGGAGTTTGGGGACCCCTGCTCAAAGGGGACCTGTGACATTTCCTGACATGTCTGTTTTAGTAAATACGAGTGTTCCTTATGAAATATGAATTCTGGATCATCTTTCCTTAGATCTCTATCTTGCGTAGTTTCATTTAGAAATTCATTACCAATCTGACAGCTGGGTGTTTTTTCAATTGGAATGACTATATTTACTATTTTGCCATAGGCAAACAAACTCAATCTATAACACTAAAACGTAACTTTTATTATGTATAACACTTAACCTCTATACACACTATTTAAAAACCTGATGTCTAACCTCTCAATTTTTCCCTTCCTACTTCTGAAGGAATAACTCCCTTTCCATTTTCAAGTCTGGTGGAGCACCACCTATTAGCAGGAAAACCTTATATATACAGTAATTTACTAACTCCAGTAAGGGATCCCAAGCATCCTACTTGAGGTCCGGACCTCTTACCCCTGATGAAGCCAGTTGAGCTGGTGAAACATGTTGGGGAGGTCAGGCATGACGTCTACAAGTGTTACCCGCTACAGAGGGTCTCACAAGGAAACCTTATATGTTTCATGCCCATTAGATTAGGGATAACTGCCCAAGTAGGAGGCTTGGGATCCCTTACGGGAGTTAGTAAATTACTGTATATATAAGGTTTTCCTGTTAGTAGGTGGGGTCCCACCAGACTTGATAATGGAAAGGGAGTTATTCCTTCAGAAGTAGGAAGGGAAAAATTGAGAGGTTAGAAATCAGGTTTTTAAATAGTGTGTAGAGAGGTTGTGTTATACATAATAAAAGTTACGTTTTAGTGGTTTATAGATTGAGAACTGATAGAGTTTAAGTTTGCCTATGACAAAATAGTAAATGTAGTGATTAATAGTCACTCTCTGTTCTCTTGCGAGATTCCCATTTTTTGGGAGATTATTTGACCAATTGGAATGGACAAACCCCACTGAAAACTGGAATGGTAACATCCCTCTGACCAATTCCCTAAGGGGGTGTTCATACGTCGTCTTTTGGAGCATATTTTGGCACATATTTCGGGCATAATTGCGCCAAAATACATGCCCCAAACAATGTATAAAACAGGACCCATAGACATTATTATAAAATCGTTGCATCAATTACGCTCGTAGTGTCACTTCCTTGCAGGGATATACTGGTTTAATGTATAAAAGGCAGGAAACTGCATCGGGCCATTATGCGACGTATTAGATTTGAAATTACGCGATTGCAAGCCTGTAATTTCAAAGTGCAAATGCGCAGTGTTAACAGTGCGTAATAACACGTACTGTAATACGCTGTGTGGACATACCTTAATAAATTTCTAGGAGGAATAACAGAGCAACAGCACAACACAGAGATATAAGAGAAGAGGCTCCAGGATTGTTATACCATAGGGAACACAAGGATTTACTAAATCAGACAGGTAAGAGGAGAGGTCACTGGTCTTCTTTAGGCTATGTTCACACGGTCAAATTTCGGTGCGCATTTCGTGTCGTATTTGCGCTCTAATACGAGCGAGATGCGCGCCGAAATTATGGTAATCCATAACTCTCATAGATCGTATTGTATGCGCAGGGAGATAAGTGACAAATCACGCGGCGCGAGTAATGACAGTCTATGGGGCCTGCGAGCTGCCGCCCCCCGCGTCGCGGGAGTACACGCCGATCAGCGCGACTCCCAAACACTCGGCATAATTGCGGCCGTACTGTACGCCCCGCAATTACGCCGTGTGAACATAGACTTAAAAGGTAAAGTACTACAGTGACAGGTAGAGGTTCAACCAACATTTACAGACATACCTTTATGGAGTTGCAGCTTGGATTCTGATTTAATTGCAAATAAGCTGCCAGTTCCCATTGACTGATGCAATGCTTATTCCTTCCTGGTGAAGATTTATCAAAACCAGTACGAGGACAAAGTGGAGCAGTTGCCGATAGCAACAATTATTCTGCTCTACCACAAGGTCTATAAAAAAATCTGGTGGTTTCGGTAACGGTTCCACGTTCACTCATTTTGATAAATCTTCCTGTAGGTATCCATGATAAAACAGCTACATCTGCATTTCTGGCCCCGCAATCTACTCTTGGGGCCACAGTGTTCTTTTCAACCACTATTTCCTAGGTTTTGAAGAACTCTCATAAAATGCTGCATGTACTGAAAGAGGTGTTTCCACTCTAGAGTTTAATGGCATATCGCTAAGATAAGCAATGTCTGATCGGGGATGGTCCCTCGGGAACAGGCCCCCGGAAGCTTCAGCTCAGAATGGAGAACTGGACAAGCTTGCGCAGAACTTTCCATTCTGTTCTATAAGACTTCCCAGTACAAGGGAGATGTGTGTTCTCCATTCTGTTCTATGGGAGTTCCCAGTACAAGGGAGTACTGTGTTCTCTCCATTCTGTTCTATGGGAGTTCTCAGTACAGAGAAGCGCTGTGTTTGCCATTCCGTTCTATAGGAGTTCCCAGTACAGGGGAGCACTGTGTTCTCCATTCAGTTCTATTGGCATTCCCAGTACAGGGGAGCGCTGTGTTCTCTCCATTCTGTTCTATGGGACCTCCCAGTAAAGAGGAGAGGTGTGTTCTCCATTCTGTTCTATGGGAGTTCCCAGTACAGGGGAGTGTTGTGTTCTCTCCATTCTGTTCTATGGGAGTTCCGAGTACAGGGGAGTGCTGTGTTCTCTCCATTCTGTTATATGAGAGTTCCCAGTACAGGGGAGCACTGTGTTCTTCATTCTGCTCTATGGGAGTTCCCAGTACAGGGGAGTGGAGTGTTCTCTCTATTCTATGGGAGTTTCCAGTACAGGGGAGTGGAGTGTTCTCTCTATTCTGTTCTATGGGAGCTCCCAGTATAGGGGAGTAGTGTGTTTGGCTGTACTCAGAAATCCCATAGAACAGAATGTAGAGTCATGCGCAAGCGTGACCAGCTCTCAATTCTGAACCGAAGCCTTCAGAGTCCCATTCTTTAGATACGTCATGAAACTCTATGGTGGGAACAACCCTTTAAGTCTCCTCCGTCACAAAGGCGGATCCATTACATGACAGACATTAATGCACCCGACAGTCCCCACTGAATACAACAATTTCTGTCAAGATTTCCGTCATGATGACAGAAGTTTTCATGGAAAAAAATAGCCATTTTTTTTGGCATTTTTGGCGTAATCTGCAATGGAGGCGCCCAACAGAACCTCCAAGGCAGACGTGATCCGGGCTTTAATCTATCCCACTCTGGGTCTAACCCGAAGAAAAAAAAAATATCTGTATATTTACAATGAAATGAAAAAAGAAGTGTCAGAATGAAGAGGATGAGTGTTTCATAATCGGTGAAAGGTGCAGGTTGTTGCATTGCTTTTGGCGATCCCTTTTGAGGTCTGAGTCAGTGATCTCATAGAGAGAATCTCCTGATCACAATTACTTTTGCAGGAATCTAGTTTGCATTTCTATTTGAAAAACTCAGTGCAAAGCTGTACAGGCCACGCATATAGACCGGCAATGAAGAAAGCAGTTTTGATAAATATACCTTGCTTACTTTGTAATGACTGGAAGATTTCAAGATTTCCCTTCATATACCCACAGTGGAAGCAGCTGTTCAAGACAAAGCGTCAATGTAGTGTCATTAGGGAATGAAAGTCAAAAGGAGCTCTCCGGCCTTTTACAGATGATATAAAGTTATTAAAAGGGATGATTGTAAGGCTATGTTCACACGGCTTAATTGCGGCGCATACAGTACACGCCGCAATACGCCGTGTGTTTTGGGAGTCGCTCTGATCAATGCGAACTTCCGAAGCACGGGGTGCGGGTTGGCGGGGCGGTAGCCCGCCGGCCCTATAGACATTCATTACTCGCGGCGCGTAATCGGCGCAAATAATTGACATGTCACTTGTCTCCCCGCGCGTAAAATACGATCGTATTGTACACGCGGGGAAACGATGCGTAATCCATAGTTCTCTATGAGAGCTATGGATTACCGTAATGTCGGCGCGCATCTCGTCGCGTACTAAGCGCAATACGCGCCGAAATACGCAAAGAAATGCGTGCCCAAATAAGCCGTGTGAACATACCCTAACTTGTAATATACAACAGTGGGCACTTGGGGCCAGTGTTGCTTGTACAAAAATGTCTGCATACATCCACCATGCCCATAGCATGCAAGGTGTAAACATCAAATCACAGAGCCAACTTTTGTATACCACGTGGATTGGAAAACCAAAAAGAAGTTGAAAAAAGGAATTTGTTACAGACGTGTATATGTTATCAACACCAGTATAAAGTTATCAATATTGGTGTAACTATCTTCTGAACTGCCTTCAACTGTTGGCTGGGTATCACTGATCTAGAGTTGCTGTTATATAACCATTTCTCCATAGTCTAATATCTATTATTTGTTCTATGGTGAGACTTAGGAGCAGGTTACTGAATGGGGCCGCCCTTTTTGGGGCGATCACTCTGTCTAGGTTGGGTTTTGTTCTGTCCTTTTTCTTTAGGGAATTTGTAGGGTAAATGTGAGTTTGTTCTTTTAAAAAAAAATGATGTTTATTAAAGGTTATATTTTGGTAGTAATTTTTTCTGTGATTTTTTTTTTTAAATAGGTGCAAAAATTAAAATAAAATAGGCCTAGAATTTATATTTGTTAAAATGATCCATTGACAGAAAGTTGAACACAAAGGGCCTTATGTATGAAAGCTGTATAGCGGTAAAAGACCGTCTTTGTTGCCCATAGCAACCAATCAGAACCCATAGCAGCCAATCAGAGCTCAGCTTTTATGTTTCCAGAGCAGTATATGAAATGAAAGCGGAGTTCCGATTGGTTGCTGTGAGCTTTGATTTGTCGTTATGAGTTCTGATTGGTCGCTATTAGTTCTAATTGGTTCATATGGCCTCTGATTGGCTGCTATGGCCTCTGATTGGCTGCTATGGCCTCTGATTGGCTGCTATGGCCTCTGATTGATTGGTTTCTATGGGCTCTGATTGATTGGTTTCTATGGGCTCTGATTGTTTGCTATGACCTCTGGTTACTATGAGCTCTGATTGATTGCTATGGCCTCTGATTGATTGCTATGGCCTCTGATTGGTTGCCATGAGCTCTGATTGACAGTCTTACTACTGGACAGTTTTCCTACATAGGGCCCATTTTGTCCACCTGCAGGGATCCCCACCGATCAGCTGCAATCTGTGTGGAAACCTGGTAATAAGTGATATATATTCTTGCCGTGACAGTGAAAGGAAGCATTACGCAGTGCCCATTCAGATCAATGGATGGTCTGTGTAATGCAGGACATTACAGGTCCTCCAGAAAGAGAGTCGCTCTTTGTAATCACTCTCTAATCTAAAAGGTGAAGACCCTACATAAAAGACCCCCTCTAGCAACTCAGAATAGGGTATATAAATATAGGTCTTCTAAACTAGACAACCCCTTTAATGTATGTATAATAGTTCTTCAAACCTTGCCAGAGGGAACCCTGCCTTCAAGGTAGCGACTGCATTAAACGTCAAGTCCAGTAACAAGTCTGACCACATCCCAAGCCAGATGTTTAATTGAGTTATAAAGAGATGCAGATGGTCCAGTTCTCAAGGCAACGACTGAACCCTGGAAGCCTCTCCAGCGTAGAGCACCCCCGCCCCCGACGGCCTATGGTTGCCTAGGTAGTCCGACTGAACGCTTTCTCAGGTACATATGTTCTTCTGGCAAGTGATGTGGCCGCACTCATACCATGAACCAGGTGCTTTAAATATATTCAGTGTAGAAGAACTGACATTTTCTAATATAACGTTCAAGATCTCTGCTTGCTGGCAGGGACTAGATACATTCTTTATACATCCAGAGAACAAAATCTCATATGGACATAGGTTTTAATGCTTGAGGATTTCAGGGGGGAAATCTCTTTACTTAAAGGGGTGTTCCAATATTTTAAAATGCTTGTCAGTCATTTAGGCATGATGGAAAAGAAAAACCCTCGCCTTTTACACCTGCTTGTTCCGGTGCCGCCACTGGTCCCGGTAAGAAGTCACGTTTAAAGGGGTTGTCTCACTACAAGGATTGCTGCTTTTTATGTTAAAGATCTTGCAAAAACAAGCCACTTTGCAATATGTGTCCATTAACAGTGTTCTACCTATTCCTAGGTATCCCCTCTTGTATGGGCTGCATCAGCTCCTCAGGTCGCTATAGCTACAGACCTGTTTGATCTCTCCTGATAGGCTGCCAGTGGTGGTTGCTATAGCTGCAGACCTATTCAATCTCTCCTGATAGGATGCCAGCAGCGGTTGCTATAGCTACAGACCTGTTTGATCTCTCCTGATAGGCTGCCAGCGCTGGTTGCTATAGCTACAGACCTGGCTTCTACTGCAGCCTAATAGAAGCACGTAAACACACCCCTGAATTCAAATGAAACCAAGAAAACAGGACTGAAGTAAGATGAATCAATGTAGTGAATTTATTTTTCCACTGTAAAGAATGTGAAGCAAATGGCAGTCAGATTTGTACGCTGCTGCAAAATCGACCTTGTGAACCTGCCCTTACCATCACTGAAGAGAGGTCTGTTAAAGGGGTTGTCTCACTACAAGGATTGCTGCTTTTTATGTTAAAGATCTTGCAAAAACAAGTTACTTTCCAATATGTGTCCATCAACCGTGTCCTACCTATTCCTAGATATCCCCTCTTGTATGGGCTGCATCATCTCCTCAGGTCGCTAGAGCTACAGACCTGTTTGATCTCTCCCGATAGGCTGCCAGCACTGGTTTCTATAGCTACAGACCTGTTTGATCTCTCCTGATAGGCTGCCAGCATTGGTTGCTATAGCTACAGACCTGGCTTCTACTGCAGCCTAATGGAAGCCAGTAAACACGCCCCTGAATTCAAAGTGAAACCAAGAAAACAGGACTGAGGTGAGATGAATCAATGTAGTGAGACAACCCCTTTAATTATTGCAGCTAATTACAGGCCACAGTGGTCTCTTCCAGGATATATGGTACAAGACCCCCGAGGCCTGTGACTTCCTGCAGCGGGACATGATCACCAATCATGACCTCATCAGTGGGCGCCACTGGGTTTAAAATTGGTGTTTTTTTTTTCTATTCTATATTATCCCCAAATGACTGAAGAGAATTTTAAAATCTTGGAACACAACTTTGTCATTGGGGATAAAATACAAAGCATGAACATGGTATGGCCGGAGAGCCCCTTTAACATAAAGCTCTGCCTCCAATGTGTATAAGTGACAGGTCCTCTTAAAGTGAAACTGGTTTACCTTGTCGGCTGCTGGGGTAACGTGATCCAACGCGTCCACTTTTTCTGTATCTGCACCTCCTATTCAAGCCTAAGCGTCTGCCTGACGTAGAAGATTTCAGAAATGTTAAAACTGGAGCTGACATTCTACCTCGTACAAAGGATTTTACACTATATATATTTATATATATTAATATAGACATCTTTTTTATCTCTATACATAGAACTCTGTATATAGTTTTCTTAAGAAAGCAGTAACTGCTCAATGATTGTGCAGAAATAAAATGGCACAGAACATGCCCAGGACATTTTTTTTAGTTTTACTATATACACTTTTTGTTAATGCTGTTTAATGGGGTCCATTCCCTGCGTCATTTAGTGGTATATACCCTGGACTGCACATACACAGGGAGCGTTTAAGAAGAGTCCAATCAGAACATAAAATACAAGGCCCCCTTTGATACAGTGCATGGATGGCATCGAGTTGGGAGAAGAAGGTGGCAGAGCTTCCGGAGCCAACGTCCTAGTGCCCATTGCTTGCCCCAACGTCAGCGGTCCATCCCTTTCACATTCACAGGCCCCTACAGCACTAGCAGCGGGGTCGGCTTTGACCCATGAGTCTCATTACCTTCTAATACACAAGCACACTCTCGCCAGACACCCCTTCATCATGGAGGTGCATGCATTTTGCTAATAAAACATTAGCCCACTCATCCATCGCTTAGCAGACCATACTGATGGCTCTGGATTATTACTGGTGGCTAGAGACCAACTTTCCTTCCAGGTCCTTCAAGAAGGAAAAGTCTAGAACCTTGTAACACCCAACCAAGAGGACTTCATAGCAGGGAGGGGAATGCAAGGGTGATGCATATATAAGAACATACATAGTCTCTTCTTCATGTCAGAAACATAGTCCCAGTGAATGAATCGATCACTGGCCGTGGCTCTGTCCTAGTAAGTGCCGAGGAGTGCTGATGAAGCCGGGGTAGAACAGCCAGGAGCCTTCATCCATATCCTCATGTGCATGCTATTCCTTTGCCTCTGGTCCTGTGCCTCCTGTACAGCCAGTGCTTTTACACCACCGTGCTGATTCTGTTAACTGGTTTTTGCTTAGGGTTACCCTGGGATGTATTTGTTCCCATAGGATGATGGGATGCATGCTGTGGCAGCGGCGATGTTGGAGGAAGAGGGGAGTGCGGTGTGAGTGGAGTGTGAGGTGTGTGCGGAGATGGAGGGGGAAGAGGTGGATAGGATGGATGAGGTGGGATGGGAGATATGGGTGAGCAGGGAGACTGGTTGTGCGGCTGACTATACTGAGTGGGGGTATACTGGGACTGCTGAGGGCGCTGCGGCTGTGGAGGCATTTGAGAAGGGTGGTGGGTAAATACAAAGTGCTTAGGAGGTTGCTTTTGCATGGAGTGCTGAGACGGGTGCATGTGCTGAGGATAGGTGTGCGTCATGGGATGCTGGGGCACAGCGCCGTACATGGGTAACGGAGACTGTGGCTGGTTTGCACTGTGTCGGCCGTGCAATGTGTACTGTGGGTGAGGGGAACTGGGCGTCAAGGGTGGCCCGCCTACCGCTGGTCTCTTCTGTTGACCAGGGCGCTGCAACGTAAACTGAGCCGACGATGGTGGCACATGGTAACGATGAGAAGGTGGAGGGGGAGGTTGGTGCGGCTGCTGCGGTGGTGCAGAAGACGGCGGCTGAGAGTGATATGGTGGAGGGGGTTGGGCAAGCACGCCCTGGCTGTGGCAGTATTGAGCATGCAGCGCCTGAATTTTTGATGGTCCATCGATTCCTGGAGGTGTGTGAGGGTGAGGTGGCAATGAGGTTGGGGGCAGGTTCTGGAAGGGACCCTTCCCTCTCTTGCTTCCAAACAGAGAACCCAGGAACGAGGAAGAATTTGACACTGGTCGTGGAGCTTTGTACTCCTCAGGAGGAGGCGGCGGTGGAGCAGGAAGCCTCTGATGGGGACGAGGGCTGCTAATGATAGATCCCTGGGAAGAGAAAGAAAGACATATGTATGACTACCACTGTATGAACCTCTCCACCTGCATGCACCCCCTCCCTCCCGCACACATAGGACCTACAACGTACAACATCCAAAGGGGGAAAGACAGGCAACTATCACGGCAGCCCCACCACACTGGGAAGCAGCTGCAAGGACCCACACAGGACCAAAATCACATGCAACTAAACCTCAGGACTTACTTCGATGGTGCTGTCCAGAGATCCCGCGCTGTTACGCCTCCCTCTCTTACATAAGAAGCATGTTATTAACAAGCAAGCATTAAGGAGCAGGAGGAAGAAGATAAGTGGGGACATAGTGGATAAATGGGCAAGATAGAAGGAAAAACCAAGGGTCCGACTGTGTAGTAGAGAAAAATGAAGGCAGAGGCATGCGTATGGGGGGTGAAGACACAGGTGGAAATAGACAAATGCAGAAAACCGTAAGAAAATAGAATATGCAGAGAATCAAAAGGGCATTGTGTGCGCTGCCTGGATACACGCGACGGCTTTACACCCCGAGAGGTTGTAATCTGTTGGGTACTGCGAGTTCCCTTGCTGCAAGTTACACGTCTGCCCACACAACCTGCACCTTCTGTGCCTAGTATAGTGTATGTAATACAGTCCCTTCTCCTCAAGATGGCAGCAAATCTCTACTATACATAGAAATGCTATGCAGTTCACCAGCAGGGGATCACCGGCACTAGAATGGGGGGAGCGAGCGGATTATTTATCACATACAAAATCACAGTATCAGCACTGTCAAGCCTGTGCAACCCGGACATTATTAAGCTCTTTCAAGGAAAAGATTAATGCAGCTGGAGCTGGAGATGAAATGTGAGCTGCAGTTCTGCAGAGCTTGCAAATCTGTTTTATCCCCCGGCCTCGTGGACTGGAAGGAAAAATCTATTCTTATATAATGTTCCCGGAGTCTGCATTGTAATATTATCTCTATGGGACTGCTAGAGAGAGCACTGTATTCTGCTAGCTTTTACAGTCCCTCCAGAGGCAGTGCACATAACTGGTCCATATAAACAGATGAACATCAGACCCCAAATCAGTGAGGGTCCTAGCAGTTAGGACTCCACTGATCAGGCACTAATGTCAGTACATTTTAAGTTGTCATAATTTGAAAAAAAAAAAAAAAAAAACGTGAACGAGAAATTATGACATATAAGTGATTAACAGAGGTTATGGGGCACAGGGTCATCTTTCCATTAGGCGGACTAGGCAGTTGCCCGGGGGCCCCAACAAGCACAGGGACTCCAGGTGTATGTCCCAGGAATATAGGAAATAGGTCCTGGGTTGGGGGCTGCTTATTTAATGATTTGCGTGTTCTAAGGATGTGTAAACTGTTAAAAGCCATGGTGGAGTAGGGAGCCATCGGCTTCCTGCCGTGCCAATAAGTCTTGTAGGCTGCAGGCTGCCTACAAGATGTCAGCGGTTTGTCCTGATGTAGGTGTCGTGATGATATGGGTGTGCTTGGGGGTAGTTCGGGGCATGGCCTCTTTTGGTGTCATGTTTGGGTATGGCTAGAGTCCATGGCCTAGTTTGATATCATGTATTTTGGCAGGGCCTGAAATGTGGTTAAGATGGCCCTGACAGGACCCAAATACAAAATATGTACACCTACTATGTAACAGTACTGGTGTGTTCTTATATGAAAAATGGGCTCTTGAGCACCAGGGCTCAGAGACCACTACTGCCTCTGCATTATGTAATTTGGCAGAACCCACTGCACTGCTATGCCCAGGAGCCCAAAATGCTGTTAAGAAATGTGTACACTTGCTATGTAACCAGAGGCGTAACTTCAAGCTCTTGGGACCCAGTGCAAAAAGTGAAATGGGACCCCCAGTTACTATGCACCATTTACAATACTGATGTCTTCTTATGTGGCAGGAGGGCTTTTGGGGCCCCTGAGGCTGTAGGGCCCGGTAGCGACTGCTACCGCTGCACCCCCTGTAGCTACGCCCCTGTATGTAACAATACTGGTGTGTTCTTACTGTATATGAAAGATGGGCTTTTGGGCACCAGGGCTCAGAGACCACTACTGCCACTGCAACCTATGCACCTGGGGATACTATATAATACACGTGTCACACTCGGGGCTTGTAGGCTGAATCCAGGCCACCATGTCATTTTATGTGGCCTGGATGAGCTTAGTCACAGTGATGGACAAGTTCTGGACGCAGAAGGAACGGCTCTCCATTTTTTCCAAAGAAAGCAACGCGTGCTTGGCAGTGGCAACAGGACCAGCACAGGCAGAAGGCACCATCTTGGATTTGGCGCTCCGCCATGCACATCTATATTGCTCTGTTAAGTAACTCGTAGGTGGTAGCACCGCTCTGACTGACCTACCCAGCACTGTAGCCACCACTAAAGGCCCCTTGAGGGGAACAATAATACTGATGTGGCCCTCAGTGATCAGGAGTTTGATCTGACCTTTTTTAAAAAGAAAAAAAAAATATTATACTCCTACACACAGAGTGTAGTCACTTTAAGCATTCCCTACCTTATGTCTACATTTTCCAAATCTCTACAATTGTGCTAATTTCAGAAGCATCAAAGGAAAGGAACATTCAATGTACAGAATGCATAAAACACTAAATAGCCAGAAATATCCCCCCTTTAATTTTTTAGTTTTTTTTTTTCCCCTTTTTTGTCTCTCCTTACAATTGAAAGTGAGAAATCTCCTGGGACACAAAGAGAAGATTTTTTTTATAGATCGGCCATGTACCCTTTCCTCCTTCTCACTGCCCTGTATCTGGCTGTAAGACAACTGGCTGCAGCAGGAGCCTCCCCCCTGGGCAAAAATATTGCCATGCCCCACCCACTTGGCTTATCCCCACTCCTCAAATACTCCACATGTGAAAATAAAGAAGATCAATTGGAGATAACCTCCCCCCCCCTCTTGTATTCTGCAGGATTTCTAAAAGCTTCCCTTTTTAGGAATGGTTTTAAAAACCAAAGGGGACTAACAAAAGAAGGATTATCCCTTTTTCCCCGGCAAGGAGCCCCGGGTTATGAACGGGATGGTGACTGTAGATTTGTGCTTAAGTTGAATTTGTATGTAAGTTGGAACAGGTATAGCAAATATGAAATAAAAAACAAAGAGGTGGCGCTCTATGGTGGAAGTACGTCTATATTTATAAGTAAAAGAGGGGGCAATTTGTCACCTAAAAAAGTAGAACAGGTATTTTTTTAAATGTAACTCCAGCACAAAAAGTTTTTTTTTTTTAGTTTTGGAAGTGCGGGGAAGGGTTTTTACATTTGTTTTGTTTTCTGTGCCCCTGATAAGAAGATTTCCCTTTTTTCACCTCAGGTGCATTTTGGCATGCGGGAACTTGTCATTCTACAGCTATATCTGCTTGGAAATGGAACTACAATCCCCAGCATGCCCATAAGTGCCCATTTGTAATGGGGACAGATGTAAGTCGCAAGGGAAAGTCGGGACTGTTTTTTATATATTTTTAAGTTTGTGTTCCCTTTAAACCCTTCAGTATGATTTTTGGAGTATATGAGGAAAATGTAATGTCTGGAATAAACCCGAACAATCACAGGGAGAACATACCACTTTACAAAGATGGTGTCCCCAGTCAGATTAAAAACCCACTAAAAATAAAAAAAGAAAAAACCAAAAGGGGTCACGATTTAAGTTTCCGCCTGATAATATTCATCACTTGGCTCTGTACCTGTTGGCTTTGGCAATTCAAGTAGCTGGGGTCTGGCTCATTATGGGTTGGACATAGCTGCTTACCCACAGATTCAAATACCGGGGACGAAAAGGAATAACTCTTTTGCTCAAGTTAATAAGGCAAGGACTGATTAGAGGAAATGAAGATTTAATCTACAACTTCGCTCATATAATTAAAGGAGCCCTAATACAAACCAGCGGGGGCTGCCCATATTTTAGATCTTCTGATTAATTTTTGGTTTCCATAAACCAAGAAGTTGGGAATTGCCCATTCGGACAAAACCAACCACTTATCTTATGTGTGGGGGTTTCCTTTTTCCCAAAAAACTCATGTTGCATTTTAACCAAACCCTTTTTTTTTTTTTTGTTCCTCCCCCCCGAAAAAATGGGTTAAAAAATCCATTCACAAGGGAAACCCTTCCCCCAATGGAAAGAAAAATGGATGGCTAAAAAGGGATTATTTGGGGGGGCCCCTGGTTTAAAAAAAAAAATTGTGAAAACCCCGGTTTTCCCTTTTTAAAATTATTTTTGGGAAAAAGGGGGTTTTTCCCCAAAAAAAATCCCCGGGGTTTTGAATTAAGTAAGGGTTTTAATTTTTTTCCCAAAAAAAAATTTTTTTTCTACTTTTTTAAACTCACCCCCTTAGATCCTCCCCCCTTTTTCCCCCCCCCCCCTTTTAAAAAAACCAACCCCCAAAAAAATACCAAAAAAAGGGACCCCCCCCCAAAACACTCTCCCCTTTTCCCCCCCCCTTTTAAAAAACCCCCCACAAAACTTTACCCACCCTTTTTTAAACCCCCCCCTTTTCCCCAAATTTTAAACCCCAATTCAACCCCCTCCCCCCCCAAAACCCCCCCCCCCCAAACCCCCCGCCCCCAAAAATTTTAAAAGGGAATTTAAAAACATAATTAAAAAACCCCTTTTTTGGAAAAATTTTTAAATAAAAAAAAAAGTTAAAAACCCCCAAGTTTTTTACCATCCTCTACCCCCCCCCAACTTACCCAAAAAAATTAAATCTTTTAAAACTAAATTTTAAAACTTTTTTTTTTTTTAAAAAAAAAACCCAAATTGTATAATGATTTTTTTAATCCTTTTTTTGGTTACTTTTTTTGGGGAGGTTTGGGCAAAGGGGGCTGGTGGGCCCAGGAAAAAAAACCCCCAAAAAGCCCCCAAAAGGAAAAAAAAACCCTTTTGTCCTTTGCCCCCTTTTGGGGTAAAAGGCACCCTAGGGGGTTCCCCTTTTTTTGCCCTGTAAGGGCCAAAAATTTTCACTTGGGGGCCCCGTTTACTAAAAACCACCATAAAGGGGCCCTCTTTGGGGAAAATTCAGCCCCATACCCCTTTCTAACCCCTTCTGCCGGGGGTAAAGTGGAACCCCAGGGATCCCTTTTCCCCCTTTTTCCCCTTTTTTGGGGGGGTTAAAAAATTTAAAAGGGGGGTTTTTGAAAATTTTTTGACCCCCCTTCGTTTCCTTTTGGGGGGCCCCCTTTAAAAGGGGTTTTGGTGGATAGGAAGCGGTTGGAGGTAGCAAAAAAACCCCCCCCAAAAAAAAAAAATAAAAAAAAAAAAAAAAAAAAAAAAAACTAAAAAAAAAAAAAAAAAAAAAAAAAAAAAAACGAAAAAAAAAAAACCCCCTCAGAGAGACTCTTAGGGAGTGCTAAGAGCACTTTTCTTCAGTCCTTCCCCTTGGTGCTTATGGGTCGTCTAGGATTTGGGTTTGGCCCCAGAGTTCCCTTTAAACGGCTTTTTTTTACCCCGGGCCCCCAGGGGGGGTTTTATTGGGGGCTTCCCCCCCTTTTTTTGTTTTCTAAAAACCCGCTAAAGCAAATAAAAAAGTCAAAAATAGAACAAAATAAGTATAAAAATGTTTTATGGTGGGGAAAAACCAAATCCAGTTTAGAAGAAAAATTTATTTAAACCACATTTTCTTTCCCAATTTTAAATATTTCCCCAAATCCCCTTGGTTTCTGAAATTTGGGACCCCCGGTAGGTCGCTGTGAATCTCAACGGTTTTGAAGACTCGGGGGGCATTAAAAAGATTATCAGTACTTTCCTCTCACCACCAGGGACAGCAGAGAGCAATTTGATGCCATTCTGGTAATCTTTTTCGGGGATTTACTTTAGGGAGTTTAAAAAGGTGATCCGATTTTAAACGTTTGACCCCTATTAAGGGTTTATGTGGTACAAAAAAAAAACCCTTTCCAATTTTTGTTAAAAAAAATCTTTTTAGCTGATACCAACATAAATACAACTTACTGATCCAAAATGTGATTTTTTTTAGTTTTGTTGCCTAAGGTTTTCGAAACCCGTAGTTCGCTTTTTGCTTGTGGGCAAGCTTTTCTTTAGTTCCAGGGGACTAGGAGTTATAGCTGGGTGAGGGGCAAGAGAGGGGCTGTAACTGTGAACTAATGTGGGAAAACACCAAAAAAACATGTCCCTTTCAGGCCCAAAGGGCTGTCCGGGAAAAGTTTTAATGTTTTATTCATAGGCCATTTGGACACATACTGTTCCTAACTCTCTTATGTAATACATACATACTATTAATTGTGTACCTGGCACTGGTTGGCGGTCTGTACACAGGAGTATGATCTTAAAAGGGTGTTCTCACCACACTGATTAGCTTTTAACTTGTAGACAATGGTTAAAAAAAAAAAAAAAAAAAAAGGATTATTGCCTAACACATCGCTGTTCTGATTTTACTTCATTTCAGAGATAGAGCAATTATTATCTCCTGCATGTGGGGCAAACCTTTTCCCCAGGTTACCGACCCAATCTCTTTTGCCTTTGCAGATGAGGTCCCTCCCCTGCGTGTCTTTTCAGCAGACGGAGCTTGATATTTTTTAACTGACAAACGTTAATCCTTTAGATTTCCGTAACCTTCTGTCCAGCTGTTAAAACCCCTCCAACACTACTGTCCTTCTAAAAAGGCCACTAAAAATAGCATAGTGAAATACGTTAAGCTGTAGAACCACCACAGCCTGAAAAGGAAATGGGGGCCCGAAACTGTAGAAAACCAGCCACGCCTGAACAGGGGAAGTGGGAGCCGAAGCTGTGAACCCCCCAAGCCTGAACGGGAAATGGGAGCCTGAAGCTGTGAAAACCCCCACACCTGAAAGAAGTGGGGCCTGAAGCTGAGAACCCCCCCACGGCCTGAACAGGAAGTGGGAGCGTGAAGCTGTAAACCGCCCCCAGCCCGAACAGGAAGTGGGGGCCTGAAGCGTGAACCGCCCACCCGAACAGGAAGTGGGAGCCTGAAGCTTAAAAAACCCCCCACAGCCTGACAGGAAGTGGGAGCCTGAAGCTTAGAACCGCCCACAGCCTGAAAAGGAAGTGGGAGCCGAAAGCTGTAAACCCCCACGGCCTGAAAAGAAAGTGGGAGCCGAGTGTAGAAAACCGCCCACAGCCTGAACGGGGAAATGGGGCCTGAACTGTAGAACCACCCACAGCCAAAAGGGGGTGGGAGCCTGAAGTTGAAGAAACCCCCCCCACGGCCTGAACAGAAAGTGGGAGCCTGAAGCTGTAGAACCCCCCACGCCCTGAACGGGGAAATGGGGCCTGAAGCGTTGAAACAACCCCAGCCCCCAAAAGGGGGGGGGAGCCTGAAGTTTTAAAATGCCCACAGCCCCAACAGGAAGTGGGGCCTGAAGTGTAGAAACACCAGCTGAACGGAAGTGGGGAGTGAAACGTTGAACCACCCACCTGAACGGAAGTGGGAGCCGAAAGGTTAAAACCACGCCGAACAGGAAGTGGGAGCCTGAAATGTAGAACCGCCCAAAGCCCGACAGGGGAAAGGGGGGCCCGAGCGACTGTGAAGAGCAGGCTATGTGAAATAGCTGTCTGTAAAGCACTTGCAGGGGTTGCTTGTAGAAGGGGCAGTGTTGTGTAGAGTCTTGGGTAGTCTGCAGTGCTCCTTCCTCCATTTGTCTAGCTGTAAACACAGCCATGTGCCATCTTCTTTAGTGTAAAGGAATTGCCTTTCATCCAGTACACTACAATGACTAGCCAGTGACAAAGCTTGTTTAAAATGGGTAAATTACCTTCCACCTCACCTATCCATTGACAAATATAGTTCTATTTAATCATATAGAAAATGCTAAAAATAGGTGTATATATATATATATATATATATACATATATATATATATAGATAGATAGATATAAATAACACACACACACATATAATTTTTTAATAGGTGTGTACACATATATATATATATATATATATACATACATACATACACACATGTATTCCTAGTACATACATACATACATATATGTACACATTTTTTTTTTCATATTCGAAACCCCTCTCAGGGAGTATGTTTGCAACAGGATGGTACTGCCTGTGACAAACCTCACAGTGGGAATACACAGCGCAATTTCCTCACAGCTATACTGTGGATGAAAACCATTCCCCTATGCAGCTGCACACAAGACACCAGCAGACTCGTACAGCCATTGGCCTGGTTGATTTCCGCATCAAGGCGGTAAAGACACTGTGCCATGTATTCCTACTTTGAGTATGTTCTGCTTTGCATGCAGACTTTTTCCAACTAAATGTGAATACGGTTTTGAAAACCCAATCCTCTTGCAGATTACTGTCAATTGCTACAGATTTGCAGTGTGGAATCCACACCACAAATTTGCCTCATTAGAACATGGCCCTATCACATTAATCCCCATGGATTAAAAATGACTCACAGATATACCGGTGTGGTCAGTCACCCCCCCCCCCCTTCATTCCTACCCTTCCTTTCCCCTCCCTTCACATTTGTTCTTATCAAAAATTTAATTCCTTAACTAATTTGAATGCTCCACAAAATTTTAGTATAATATAGTCTGATTAGGGTTTACGATTGTATTAAAAATCTTACCAAGATTCAACCTAAACAACAGAAGATGGTTTATTGTTAATATGGTCTACACATCTTTAGTCATACGACACATCGCTCAAATTCAAACCAAATTCTGGTTATTATTTCCTTTGTTCAAGTTTTATATGAAATGTTGTTACCACTTTTGTTTAATAAGGTATATATACATATTATCTCTGTAATCTTTGTAATATGCTTCTGTTGTCATGTATAAGATGTATTATGCCTGAAGGACATTTGGCTATTGTTTCAAAGTGAACCTGTTTAGTGTATGGTTGATGTGGGGTGTTCAACCTCAAGACTGTTCTTTCGTGTCTTTTATGTTGGAAAATTGAATAAAAATTTAATGTTTTTTTTTAAAAAAAAACAAAAAAAAAAAAAACGACTCACAGGAATTATGGAAGAGCTGCATCTGCATGTCAACCAATGGAAAGGACTGCCGGAAGCTGTAGGTCACTAAAATTTTCTTTTTCTGGAAGATCTTTGTTACCTTCACAGCATGAGAAGAGAGATATGTTAGATTCTAACAGCACTACATGTCCTGGTCTGCACTGACCAGAGGAGCTTATTACTTACCACCAAAAGATCATTGAAGAGGAAGACCTCCCTCTGGTGCAGGCCCATCCTCTGTGGGCGATTTGGATCTGGAACCTCGTAGAGTTGACAGCAGCAAACAAGACGCCGATGTGGAAGAGAAAGTACCTGCAGGGATGAAAGGAGCAAAGCTATAAAATGTAGAGCAAAAGTAATACTACTATCCAAATAGGAAGATGGCTGCTGCTGACGCCATGTTTCTTACCGGCTTCTTTCCAACGATCATTCTCTCCACAGCTTGCACCTGAGATACGTGATCATCGTTTGTTCTCAGCTCTCGACCTTGGATCCTCTGATATATTCCCACTAGCAAATCCCGAGGAATGTCCTCTCCATTATCGACCCCTAGGATGAAGAACATACAGAGTGTATAGCTACAAAGAAATACGGTGTGACCATTGCTATACATATACACATTCCTCTTTTCCAGTTTATTTTTTTTATATATCATGTAGCCTTCCTTCATTCAATATACTTATATGTTATCTTTTACTATAGTTTTCGTTCATCAACGTATTTTTCTCATTTGTTCTTTATTTACCCAGCGTCCACATTTCCCGGATATCACATTACCAGTATGTCACTACTTTTATATACCTAGATTCTACGTTGCTTTATACCTCGGTATTCCAACCTTTTTTTCTTTTCTTTGTCCACACATGTTATCTTTATCTTTACATGTTATCTTGTTATCTATATACTTTCTATCATTCCTCCTTTTCTTCCCCTTTAGGGCATGTCCCCATGGCACGGGTTTTCGGCCGGTTTGTGGTTTTGCAGACCGTCTGAAAAAACGGCCGCAAATGAGCACAATGGGCTTCTATGGAAAACCCGTGCAGCAGTCCCTACTGCACGGGTTTTCCGCCCGCAGGCCGCCCGAAGAACATTGGACATGCACATTCTTCAGTCCGGTTTCCGGACGGAATACGTGCATGTCAATGGGAAGGGTGTGGGCTTTTCTCTGCTCACTGCGGAGAAAAGCCCCCCCCCCTTCTTTTTCTTACTTTGATCCTTTCACCTTTTCCTTTGTCTTTCCCTTCTTCTCTCTTGATTCCGCTCTCCTATCTGCTCCTCTTTTCACATTATACTTCTATGTTCAAGTTATTCATGCCATACTACGTGCCACTCGTAGGTCCCTGAGGAAGGCCAATTTAGGCTGAAACGTTGGACTTGATTGTGCCATATCATACTATTTTGCCTTTTGCATTTATATGGAGAGCTGATAACATACTATGTGAATCAATAAATTTCATTATCTACATCTACTATAGGAGTGCCGTGGATTTTCTATATATAAAGAAATATGGTGTAGAAGGAGAGATGGGACACTTCTGTTTACTCAACTTTCCCGGTAAAGGACTTGTCCCCACGGCACTGCACTGGTTTTCAGTTGGTTTTACAGACGGTTTTCGGATTTCAGTCTGTAAACCGACGGTCAACCTTTTACGTTGATTTAAATAGAAGATCTGTGCAGTAGTTCTCACTGCACGGATTTTCCGCCGGACGGTTTTTGACACCTCCGGCGTTCCTAAAAACTTAGAATATCTTCATTCTTCCACCCGGTTTTCGGGCGGAACATGAACATGTGCATGTGCATGTGAAGGGCGCTCCCTCTACGTGCAAAAAAAATAAAAAATAAAAGACAAAATACCGGTCGGGAAATCCGACCGGTATTTTGTCTTTGCTGTATGAATGCGGCCAAATACTTGAATTCCACACTTTTCTGAAAAATCTGTGTTTACTTCTCCTGGAAATTTCACTAACAATCCCCTTGCCAGTGGGGTGTATCCCTACACAGTCAAACATTGTCCAATTAGTACTAAAACTATAAGGTTGTATAGAAACACAACCTACTGATAAGGAGAATAGTATGAGTGAAACCATACGGCGTTTTCCCGGCGTATAGCGGCACGTAATGTGTGTGCCGCTATATGCCGGGTGTTTTAGAAGTACGTGCTGGCCAGCATGTGCTTCTAAAGCGCTCTGTGCCAGCTCCCATCTACTTTTTTTTTTCCGGCAGGCAAACATAGCTCTGAATGAGTGCTGTGATTTTACTGTATTTACCACCATATGTCGGGCGTATTGCAGCCCAATTACGCCCCAAAATACCACCCACAAAAACTGCGTGTGACCTTACCCTAATAGTCAGCTTTTAATTTATTGATATAATTACAGAGAAAAAAATTAGAATGCGCATTTCCAGGGTAAAAAATTTTCTAAAAGTCAGTAAAGCCAAAGGTCTTTTTAAAAAACTTTTATAAGCAATTTTTTCATCAATGAGACTTAAAGGGGTACTTCAGAGTTCGAACAAAAAAGCCTTAAAGAAGGCTGCAAGGTCACAACACATGAAACAAAAGTATAATACTGATACTAAATATGTTTACTGGCCCCTATGCAATAGAACCACCCACAGCCTGAAGAGACAGAGTGAGTGAAAACTGCTTGTGACTGGGTAAAACAGTGTGGTGAGAAAACCCTTTAAGGCCTGTTTAGGCCTGGTACTTAAAGGGTGTCTCACTAAATTGAATCTTTTACCTCGTCCTGTTTTTGTTTCGGGGGTGTTTACTGGTTCTATAGGCGCAGTAGAAGCCAGGTTGTACTTAGCGACCACACTGGCAGATCAGGAGAATCAAACAGGTCTGTAACTAAGCGCCCAGCGGGGAGCCTATAGGGCGATTGAACGGGCTGTAGCTATAGTAACCGTGCGGCCCCTATCAGGAAATCGAACAGGTTGAAAGCTATAGCAACCAGGCTGGCACCTATCAGGATAGGTAAACAGGTCTGTAGCTATATGCCTGAGGAGCTGTGCGCCCATAAAAGAGGGGTATTGGAATGGGTAGGACATAAAAAGGAAAATTTTGAAAAAAGTGACTTGTTTTTTCAAGATCTTTAACATAAAAAGCAGCGATCCTTGTAGTGAGACAACCCCTTTAAAGGGTTAAATGTTACTGATAAAATTTAGGCTTTATTAGTTCTCCTATTTATGAGCTTGGAGAGCAGTAGGAGTGTAGAGGAAGAACTTTAGAAGTGCTCACAGACCTTCATTCCGCAGTCGCCCCCCATGATACCAATGAACAGTAGCAGTTTATTTCTTACCGCGCAGATTCTTGATGAAGTCATCCAATTTCATCTTGCGCTCAGCCTTGACGCTCGGACTGTACATGTCGGTGTTGAGGAGGATGATGGCAAACGCCAGGATGAAAATGGTGTCGGGGTTCCGGGAAATGGGAAACCCAACGGGGGGTTTAAACCCCCGTAACGGGTGGGAACCAATGTGAGAGACAGACGGGTCAATGCCGAACTGATAGGTACAAAACACAATAGAGATGAAACGGTGATCGAGGACTCACCTGAACGCTTCGATGAGCCTCTCCACCTTCTGGGCCTCCCCTTGAACACGTATGTGAGCCTGAAACTTCCTCAGAGCGTCGTCCAGATCCATGTTGGAGAAATCCATTTCATCCACCACACAGCTGGAAATACAACACGCCCATTAGATATAGGTTTTATATTTTAGGCTTGAGGTTGACGTTTTGAAGGGATACAAAATGGGCCTCATGTATCAACACTGTCTAATAGGAAGCCTCTCTGTGTTGCCCATAGCAACCAACCACAGCTCTTACAACCAAAACAGGGTCAGCTTTCATTTCATATAGTGCCTGAAAAAAAAAAGCGGTGCCTGATTTGGGTTTTTGGGGTTTATGGTTGTATGGGCAACAAAAACAGGTTAACTTAGACAGTTTTAAGAAATGAGGCCCTGTGAGCCTCATTTATTGAAACTGTCTAGCGGTAAGGGTATGTTCACACGGCATATTTGCGCTTTATAAGCGGCGAACTGTGCACCGCAATTACGGTATTTTAAGCTTCAAAAAGAGTATGAATTAGTCGGTTTCCCCCCGGGTAAATATGACGTATGTACCCGTTGACAATGCCTGTGAATGCACCCCCTTTCCCTCCCGGCTTTAGAAGAAAGCGCTGACAGCGGTGCTTCCCAAAAAACCCACGGTATTGGGGGGGCTGTACTGTAGTGCTCAATACCGTGTAAAAATTCCCCCAAGGGGAAGGGTTTTTGACCGCGGCCCGTGGCTGAAACCTGTCCAGCCCCGTCCCCGACGAGGCGCTGGGCCCTGGTCCCGGGCGAGAATGACAGGGAGAGTTTCAAAAACACGCGCGGCAAGGCCGCGGCCAAACCCCGCGGGGGTGTGAATTTTAAACGCGTTTCCCAAAAGGAAACCATTTTAAAAAACGGGCGCGTTTGGCCCGGGAAAAACCGCAACCAATCGACCCCAGAGAACCATCATTAATGCACTAAAAAAATGAAATCCAGCTGGATGGTTCCTCCTGGCCCCGATTGGGGTTGTTTTTTGCGTTTTTCGAGCGTTTCCGCACCCAAAACAGCATCAAAAAAGCCTCCAAACGCCCCTAGTTCATTTTCATTAATCCCAAAGTAAAAAAAGGGGTAGTTCACACCATAAAAGGGTTTTTACACTTTTTGTCCTTCTTTGGGCACTGAAAACAAGGGTCATGTCAATCCTTGAAGTGTTTTCAGTGCTGAAAATTCCCATAGGAATCAATGGAGAACTGCAAAACCTTGTCCAAAACCTCATTGCGTTTTTTGATGCATTTCTCGACGCGTTTTCCTTGGCTGTTAATTTGTTTGGGTGAAAACCTCATCCAAAAATGTGCTGAGAAACGTGTCTAAAACCTCCTCTGAATGGTGTTTCAGGCCAGGTGTTGATACTGTTTTGGGCGCTGAAAAATCAACATCTAAACAAGTTGTGTGAATATACCCTTAAAGGGGTTTTGCCACAAAGTGAGTTCCTTACCTCTTATCTGCTCAGGAGAGAAGATAAACCGCATGCAGCGTCATGAACGGCTGCAGGGGTGAGAGGGAGGGGGGTGAGCAGAGAGCGAGGAAGAAGGGAGTGTCTGCAATGTTTACTCAAATAATTACATTACAACCAGTGGATTTTCTATAAAGCAGACAGCCTCATACACTGCACTTTCTCCCCAGCCCCTTGCATGTTCCCTGTCATCAGATAAGAAGTGCAAACACGCAAGCGGGGCCAGATCAGCTCCTGTCAGTGTCCTGTTCGTGTCTAATGTAAACTTTCAGGAAACTAAGAGGGACTGAGCAACGCTGTAGCTCTCACAGGCTTCACTTTTTGTAATCACATATATTTAGAAAAGTGATTAAATACCCATTTTGGAGGATCCCACATCAACCTTACATCGTGGCAAAACCCCTTTAAAGCCCTGAACTGGTAAATGGCAAGGTCAGCTCTGCTCCATCTGTACCTGCCATTTCTAGGTTATTGATTTCCTGTTGTAGCGCTGTATACAGAGTGTAATCACTAACATCAGCTATTTAGGGGTTATAAATAGGAAATCTGACAGAGCTGCTAACCCAAGCCTTTACTTACTGGCAGATATAAATGACTAAGGTTAGCAAGCTGACTGCATTTAGCAAATCGCAGCTCTGCAGGGTAAAGGAGGCAAAAATAGATTTTCTTTTTACCCAGCAGAGTTGTTATTATGTTAGTCAGAAAAGGAAAATCATTGCTCATGACTTTATTCCATGAAGACACCCCCAAATACTACCTATATATAGACTGCTGGACATGGGGAAGACGTGTATGTAACCGGAATGCTTCTATACTGCCGAGTTCTATTATTATGACCATTTCGTACTTTTGGCATTTGCAGCATGTAGCTCATGACGAATGTCATGTGTGGCACGCTGGCTTGGTAGGTATAGAAGGTGTGCAATAGGCGGTCTGCACACATAACTCTCATTGCAGTCATAGGTAAAAGGGGCAGTTTATCAGATTTGGGAGAATTAAGGTCTTTCAGGGCAAGGGTAGCGGTATTTCTGAAACTGTGTATCCCGTGAACTGTTGGCGGCCGCTTTGTTGAAAGTGTATCGTGAGTGAACAAATGGCTCCATAGTGAATGCACGAAGTGGAAACTGCAGAGCACCATGTGCCACTGATGTGAGAGGTGAATGGCAGCTACAAGGAGGCGCGAGGGCGGAGGACGCACTACAGGGGAGCAGCTCACTGCCAAAATGAGCCAGGTAGTAACCAGATGTGTGTCTTGCACAACAGTGAACCCTCCTGTGTATGGGGCCCTGGAGCAGACAGATGCCACTGCACCTCTGATAACCCTACTGTGTATGAGGCCTGGAGCAGACGGATGTCACCGCACCTCTGCTAACCCTACTGTGTATGGAGCCCCAGAGCAGACAGATGTCACCGCACCTCTGCTAACCCTACTGTGTATGGGGCCCCGGAGCAGACAGATGTCACTGCACCTCTGCTAACCCTACTGTGTATGGGACCCTGGAGCAGATGGATGTCACTGCACCTCTGCTAACCCTACTGTGTAAGGGGACCCGGAGCAGACGGATGTCACTGCACCTCTGCTAACCCTACTGTGTATGGGGCCCCGGAGCAGACGAATGACACTGCACCTCTGCTAACCCTACTGTGTATGGGGACCCGGAGCAGACGAATGAAACTGCACCTCTGCTAACCCTACTGTGTATGGGGACCCAGAGCAGACGGATGTCACTGCACCTCTGCTAACCCTACTGTGTATGGGGCCCCCGGAGCAGACGGATGAAACTGCACCTCTGCTAACCCTACTGTGTATGGGGCCCCGGAGCAGACAGATGTCACTGCACCTCTGCTAACCCTACTGTATATGGGGCCCCGAAGCAGACGGATGAAACTGCACCTTCGCTAACCAAGTTGCATTGTTTAAAAAGGCATTAACATTCACGTCAGTATCGGAATTGAACCTCCGCTGATTGGGAAAGGGTTGTCTTCCCCAATGAGCCATGTTTTCTGCGTTATTAAACAGATGGATATTGGCGTGTTAGGTGAGAAACAGAGAACAAACATCCTGCAACCATTGCTGGAAAAAGAGAATCTGGTGGTGGCAGCATTATGGTCTCGGGAAGGTTTTCGGGGCATTCTCTGGGGCAATCATCCATGTGGAAGACACTCTCAACCAATAACGGTATGAATTCAACCTTGCAGATCACATACACCCATTCTGATTGAATTGCTGTAAGATCCCATCCACTCAAGGGAAAACTATGTGACATCACACGGCTAGAATTGTCCAACATTGGTTGGAAGAGCAGGACCAAGACTTCCCAGTACCCTGACCCCTTCATTCCCTAGATTTGAACCCAAATAAGGATCTGTAGGCTCGTGGTGTTGGCTCTATAGACCCTCCAGCAGCTGTGGGAGCCCCTGGATGGTGGTGTTGGCTCTATGGCCCCTCCAGCAGCTGTGGGTCCCTGGATGGTGGTGTTGGCTCTATGGCCCCTCCAGCAGCTGTGGGTCCCTGGATGGTGGTGTTGGCTCTATGGCTCCTCCAGCAGCTGTGGGATCACCTGGATGGTGGTGTTGGCTCTATGGCCCCTCCAGCAGCTGTGGGATCACCTGGATGGTGGTGTCTGCTCTATGGCCCCTCCAGCAGCTGTGTGATCACCTGGATGGTGGTGTTGGCTCTATGGCCCCTCCAGCAGCTATGGGAGCCCGTGGATGGTGGTGTTGGCTCTATGGCCCCTCCCGCAGCTGTGGGAGCCCCTGGACGGTGGTGTTGGCTCTATGGCTCCTCCAGCAGCTTTGGAGCCCCTGGATGGCGGTGTTGGTTCTATGGACCCTCCAGCATCTTTGGGAGCCCCTGGATAGTAGTGTTGGCTCTATGGACCCTCCAGCAGCTGTGGGAGCCCCTGGATATTGGGGTTGGCTCTATGGACCCTCCAGCAGCGGTGGAGCCCCTGGATGGGGGTGGTGGGTCGATGGCCCCTCCCGCAGTTGTGCGAGCCCCTGGATGGTGGTGTTGGCTCTATGGAGCCTTCAGCAGCTGTGGGGCCCCAGGATGGTGGTGTTGGCTCTATGGACTCTCCAGCATCTGTGGGAGCCCCTGGATGGTGGTGTGGGCTCTATGGACCCTCCAGCAGCTGTGGGGCCCCTGGATGGTGGTGTTGTATCTATGGCTCCTCCTGCATCTGTGGGAGCCCCTGGATGGTGGTGGCTCTATGGCTCCTCCAGCAGCTGTGGGAGCCCCTGGATGGTGGTGTTGGCTCTTTGGCTCCTCCAGCAGCTGTGGGAGCCCCAGGATGGTGGTGTTGGCTCTATGGACCCTCCAGCAGCTGTGGGAGCCCCTGGATGGTGGTGTTGGCTCTATGGACCCTCCAGCAGCTGTGGGAGCCCTGGATGGTGGTGTTGGCTCTATGGACCCTCCAGCAGCTGTGGGAGCCCCTGGATGGTGGTGTTGGCTATATGGACACTCCAGCAGCTGTGGGAGCCCCTGTATGGTGGTGTTGGCTCTATGGACCCTCCAGCAGCTGTGGGATGCAGTTGGCTCCAGATCCCTGTGACAATCTACCAGGACCTTACTGAGTCCCTCCTGGCACGTCTAGGTGCTATCCCTGCTGCATACGGTGGTTACTCTGGATATAAGCTGTTGGTCATAATAATGTGACGCCACTGTGTATGAATGCGGGTGTGTTGGCCCATGTGTTATAGTTTTTGCAACGATTACTAATCATGCCCCTAAAAAATTCCCCTTGGCTAACCCCATCACTTCCTTGGAAACACTGCGATCCTCTGCAGACAAGATGGCAGTCCTCATTAGTAAGATGCATACTGCTCTCTCACACAATGGCAGACCTCCAGCACATCCTTATCCGCTCACACAAGATGTCGCGCATTCTCATTCCAGGACACCCTCCAGCTCCCAGGCAAGGAAGCGCAGCTCAGCACAACCTGCTCTAGCAAACACATGACAGAAAGACCCTTCTGGCACACGCTGTCCCCACATACACGCAGGATGGCAAGCCTGCCGATAGCGGCACCGGGTGTTCTCACACATGTCCGGCCTCCTCTACAACACCGCATCCCCCTTGTACACTTCGTCCATGGTGCCTTACTCTAAAACATCTCTGTTAAACTGTTTCTGGCGGTTTCCAAGGAACTCTCCGATCATCTGTCGGCTCAGGCCTTTCCTCTCCAGGATGAAATGTGCAACCCCCACAGGGGTATCGGATAGGAAGCCCCTCTCAATCAAGTACTGGATCCCTTTTTCTGGTTTTCTGTGGGGGAAAAAAAAAAAAAA